>BMAT01002280.1:99145-111506 GCA_019649035.1 Elysia marginata | reverse complement strand
GATATTGAAGAATGTTTTGCTTTTACATTGATGCCTATTCAACCTCCACCGAGCAAAGCAGAAAAGTGTGCAGACTGCATCTTTCAACAGTATATTTGCAAGACGGCAAGATTCCTTCCAGCTATGTGGGCTGGGATCGAAAAAGAGGACGTTACAACTACCAACTCTTGTGAAGCCTTCCACATGCACTTTTCTAAGAGAATTTGCCCCCATCCAAACATTTTCAGGTTTCTAGAGACGCTGAAGCATGAGCAAGAAAAGTTAATCTGAAGAATCGTTGTGTTGGACAACCTTCGCCCAAGAAACGAAAAGAATAAAGAGACAAAAAGCAAAAGAAGGAGCAGTTATATCAGCGATATGTTAACGGAGAAATTGATCTGACTGTCTATCTTCGCCAAGCTGCCAAAAAGATGCTGCCCCCAACTTTGTAAATATTTTATAATGATTCTTTCAATGACTTTTATAAAACTTGTATTCGAAACCAATAAAACGACAAAACTTTTTAATGCGGCCACTTTGGTGCGATCAAAGTGACAGTCCACAGCCTGTTAAACGCAGATGGGAAAGTTTCAGTATCGAAGCTGCTACTCTAGTTATAATAAATAATTGTTAAGAGCGATACCGGGCTGAAATTGGGTGACCTGAGAGGCCAAGGTGGTGAGACCCTTTGATGTCAAAACTTCAAAGAAATTAAAAACCGGGCTGAAATTGGGTGTTGCCATTTTAAATATTTTTTTACTGTGAGATGAGCAATGAATTTAGGAGCACAGTGATATGCGCATGTCATGACGGAATAGCTCAGACAGATACCATTATGCTAGCGCGGCTAAACTTTTGTCTGACCTTGATATTGATCACGGTGTCCAGGTCTCCATCTTCCACGACAAAAGCTTTAGCGTAGGCCTCAATCTTGGCCGGGTCCACCAGGCGATAATGTTGCATGAAGTCGATACCACCTGGGGGTTAGGGAGGGGGGGGGTGGTGTCGAGAGATATCACACACACAGCCACCGATAAACCTACGGTTTTTTAATATTGTACGCTGAATCATCTTCAGAAATTACTCTGCTGTTTTAAAAGTAAGGACATGATTCATTAAGTGTTTTGCTGTTTTCTCAATCATCACGGATTCAGGATCGATTTAATATCGTGTCATTATTTTGAGGAAGGAGGGCAACGCTTTTTTTATTGATGTCGCAATGTATGAAGATAAAGCAAAATGCTTAATCGATGCTGTAATATAGGGAGATAGAACAAAATGCGTAATCGATGCTGTATTACTGGCTGGGAGAAGTAAAAAGCATATTTGATTGATGCTAGAATAGAGTAAGAATATTGATACCGTATATAATACAATACTGCACTTGGCTGACATGACAGCAATGTATAATAAATACTACATTGAAAAAAAAACCACACAAACGAGAAAGCCTAAAAAAAAAAACTATACTAGAGATAAAGCTATATTTTAACATAAAAAATTACAATTTATAAGAGCACATTCACTTTTAATGCAAGGGAACGGATTCAGCTTAACCGTTCTTCGAAAAGTCAGAAGTTTTTACATTATAATTCTTTAGCAAATGAGACTACACGGCTCTGCCATTTTAAAGAAGACTGTCGAATATGCACTGGGAACAATTTTTAGGACAGCTTAAAACCAACAACAATTTACTCAAACTTCGTCCATGCGATGAACTTAGAATCATGTTGACGCAAGATTAACGCAAGATTAAAGCAGGATTTATGGGCTGGGCTAGACAATCTCTGGGCAGTAAGATGCGCCTCTTTTCACTCTAGTGTGCTTACACAAAATTCCCGATTTTCCTATTTCTGCTCATACGATTACTGACATTGTGAAAGGTGTCTAATAACTAGTCATCGGTTTCAATAATCTGCTAAAAAGATGGGAAAAAAGAAAGACAAGGAACGAGGTTTAACAACCAAAAGTCATATAATTAACCACTGAGGTAACTATAAGCTGATACCGGTACCGACCTCTTTCGTCAAGGTCATTTCTGTAGGTCATGACCTCGGCGGGGTCATCTATCAGCTTGGACTGATCGATGACTTTCTTCATGTGGTCTCTCAGCAACATCCCTCCGCGACGGAACAAGATATTCATCCGCCGCTGCCCGCTGACTGCACAAACACAACACAGGCAAAACGTGTAAAGGAGAAGAATAATCATTCTATTCGCTAATGGAAACAAAGCATTTTTCAAACACGTAAAAAAGTTTAAAATATTTCCCCAGCACAAAAAATTTTATTGGAAAAAGTATACGCTTCGATTAACAACGGGATTAAGTTTTCTTTTGAATAGTATCGTTGGGTTTTGATGCTAAGCTTTTGAAACATAAAACAAGTAAGCTACGGAGAGAGAAAATGTTGTTCTTTTAGCCCAACCCAACTCTAAGAATTCAAATATGAAAGAAATACTTTTATTTCCTGGCTAACATAAATAATTATATTTTCCTAAAGCTTTTTTTATAGATCACTCGTTTATGAGTCAAATCTATCGACTACTATACTAGCTATAGAAGTCCGTGGTTAAATCTACTTGAAATGCAGTAAATATACAACTACCTTAAAAAAATTCATTCTTCTACGACTCAGTTGCCAATTTTTCTCATCACCTTTTTTAGACTAAGCTTATTAAATAATCAAGACAGAGACTCCAAAACCAAAAAGTCAGAGGGTTACCGGTACAGGATTAGTAGAAATACGAATAGAGTACAACCAAGTGGAAAAATGAGATTAGAACATCAACCACCCTTTGTTGCATTGTTTCCATTCAGGACAACCATAAATTACCCTTTACGAAAATAAGTACTTTTGTTTCACAAGTACCATCTTGTGATACCACCTTTACCCCTGGCAAGCAAGAGGAGCCTACTCTTCCATTTTAATATTAACCATCTGCTTAAATGAAAGCCAATCTTCAACTTCATGGTGTCCACTCAGATGGACACAAAGTTTAAAAAATCATCAGCTTGAGTGCATGGCGTCCACTCCAGAGGACAAACTAACCCCCTTCTCAATGACGGAATATGAAAACGTTACTTTATAAGTGGATTATTTATGCTAAAATGAAATTACACAACAAGTTTCATCCACATTCCAACATTTCTCTGGCCTCATGCAACAAATGGTTAATTACACCGATTGCTTTAACACTTGAACTATAGTTATTGACTACATTTTAAACATTGATGCAACAAATCATTTGGTTGAAATTTAAGAGAAAATATTCAAATAAAGACTGGTTTGATCTTCCTTAAGAAAACACCTCAGAAACTAATAACCGTTTTGATCGTTAGCATCCAGCGTAACTTTTGGCGGATCTGTGCAAGCAATACTAACTTGTATCCAAGTCCAAGTTCATGTCCGCTGCAAGCATTTCGTCCGTGACCTCGTCAAGGTCATATTCGTCAATACCCTTCGTGCCGATGACGTAACTTCCTTCTGTTATCATGATATCACTGCCGAATAGTTTCTGTGGGGGTGAAATGGTGAGAACATTTGTATAATTTACTAAGTTCAAGGCTCGCAAACAGAGATATACAGATTTTACTTTTTTATTGCTTACTTTCGGACATCACTAAAATTAGAAAAATTATGATCTCAACGTTTTTCTGTTCAATGTACGATCTTTCGTTCTTCTCTTTCAATAATGCTGTGCGGTCTGTTTTTGTGTTGCACTTTCACTTTCAGTACAAATATTTGAAACATGATAAAGCAAAATAATTATGTCTGCTTTTCATTACATTTGTATTTCACCTGATGACACCGAACTCTGCAGATTCCAAATTATCTCCACCCATTGATGCTTATATTTCCTGTCTTCTCCCGTCTAGAACCACATCCTTCCACCCTAACATCTTTTCTTTTGCTTAACCTCTATTGCCTGAGGTAAAACACTGTTTCGTTCTAAGCAAAAACTTCTATCATTCTATATCCCAGCAGATTCCCCTGTATAACTGAATGAGACTGACCTAAATCTCAGGAGGGTCACGTGATGATCGGTAAAACATCGATCCCTTCTACCTTTCTTCTTGTATTAATAATGGCCGATTGCGCACCTCTTGTGTGGCATGATAAGGAGTGAAAAAATACTTGAAACTCAAATTAAACCTCTTGGGGGCACTTCCCGTTCCCAGTATGACACCAAAAATAATGATCACGTGGAGGATATAGGTCAGCCTGATTCCTAGACATTACCTTAAGCATCTTGGCTTTTTCCTTCGCTGTCATGTTGGGGTCAATGCCGAGCTTTTTCAGCATGTCATCGCTGAGTTTCGAGAGGTCGATCTTCTTGCCCTTCTTCAGCCGAAGTTTCCCGTCCTCCCCTATCTCGATATTGTCGTCCTCTTCTGTACCTTCTTCATCTACACCGGAAATATACCGTGGGTGTGGCAACATTTTTTGTTTAGATGCGAAGAGTCAATGCGTGGTTTAGTCATCATCTCTCTCTCTCCCTCCCTCTCTCTCTCTTCCTGTCTAATTTCTGTCTCTTTCCCTTTCTTTCTCTCCCTTTTTCTCGGTCTTTTAAGCTACTTCTTCATCTACACCAGAAATATACCGTCGGTGCCGCAAAAGATAATTATTTACCTAATATATCATGTAGCAGTTCTTTTTCAAAATCAAGTAGCTGCTTGCTCTTATATTCTAACAAGCCCTTTTCTTCTTTTTCTTTTATCGAAATGCTCTACTAGTTTTTTAAAGCAAAACATTCTCTTGTCGATACAAGATTACTTGAAACAGTACACTTTAGTTCAATATGCGTTTCTTATACAAATATAAAGGTGGATATATAACAAGCCTCTGAATTTAAACGCACAACAAAACAAAACTCGCTTTAAGACTGAAACATAATTTTATCTCTATGGATCTCAAGCGAGCTAAAAAGGAAAAAAAATTGCGAAATGCTATTTACCTGCTATCGCCTCTTGCTTGGCTTTTTCTGAAAAATTGAATTAAAAAAAAAAGAAAAAGGACTTTCAGTCAGTACCTAAAAATGTTTTAGTCAAACAGAAGATAATCATAGGAAAAGTAAGAAATTAAAAAAAAAAGAAAACATTCCGAAGGCGAGGCTATAAACACACGTGTTTTCTACCAATAATAACTAAGATCATAAGAACGAAATATAACACAAATATTCTTACCTGCGATGACTTTGGCCAAGTTTCTGTCAATTGTCTGAAAGAAAAGAACAACATTTTCGAGGTTGTTTTTTAGACAATGAAAATAAAAATAAACCTAAGGTGAATGCTTGTTTGTTTTGAAGGAGTTTGGTAACTTTTTAGCTTTAACCTCTGCACATACATGTGTCTCTGCCATATCCTGTTTGTATTTATATAAGGAAGTAAAGCCAAGTCAAAACTTTGCTGAAAGATTTACACCTTTATAAAACAACAACAACAACAAAATGTTAGTTCAAAGTCCTGTTAAAACAGCGCTGTCGATGAAAATAATATTTTGAAGATAAATCATCAGCATCAGCGTCAGGTACTTAAACAATGATATTTTAATGTGGTATATTTACAAAGACTATGGTTTAAACATGAAAAAGCATGGATACTTAGGAGCGGGTACTTATCAGACTCAAACGCAACATCAACTGCTCACTTAGAGAAAAGTTACGGTGTACTCAGACACTTTGATTCGATAGATATTGATTGAAGAAGTTGACAGGCCGATTTATTTTATTTTTTTTATATTATAAACTTAATTTATCCCTTTCGGGAAATTTGACTTCGTTACTCAGCTTAACTGTGTCGCCACAGAGCAGCGCCACTAAACCCCAGCAGACCAGTACCTTTGAAGGCCACTTTTAACCCATATGTAGGGTGTTGCGGGCGCAAATCAAAAATTGAAGAATTGCCTGTAGCTAGGTACCCATTTTACAGGTGGGTGGACTGAGGAAAACTAGGGTAAATTGCTTTCCCAAGGCAATTGCAACATGGCATGGTCGGGAATCGAACCCACGATCTCCAGATCTCGAGTCCGACGCACTAACCACTTTGCCACGCTGCCCCCATGAACCCATTTATGAACCCATAAAAAAGATGAAACTAAGACTGATTCTTCCTCGACGAAAACCCACATCCTTTTTTCTATATCTCAGCAGAGATTCCTGTATTACTGAATGGGACCGACCTAAATTTCAGGAGGGTCACGTGATGATGGGTAAAACATTTGACAGATTGCGCACCTCTTGGGTGGCATAATAAGGAGAAAAAAATACTTTCAATTCAGAGAACGATAGAGTGAGACCATTTTGAGGGAGCTAAAGAAGAACACGAAGGCGAGGAGCACGACTTGGGCAAAGAGCTGTAGGAGAAATTCACAGGAGGATAAAGAGAAACAGAAGGAAAAAAATACACTCATGCAAAAAACTTTCTTACTTCTCCTCTGGGATGCATCTTCCTTCCTCTTCTCCCTCTCCCGTCTCCCTCCTCGGAGCTAAAACTTCCTCTTTTGCCTTTGATTGGAGGCAGTTTGAGAAACTTTCCGCCCTCCAGGTCATCTTCAGATAGAAAAAAATGAAGGAAAAAAAACCATTCAAGTTTTGAATTTTTTTTTGGTTTGAGAAAAGTTATATTGACACAAATTAAAAATAAACACAAAATGGAGCAGGAAAGTGCCAAGGTAAGGATTTTGGAAAAAAAAAGCTTAACATTTCCCTCTTTAAAAAAGTTTCGTTAAGTTTTTGACATTTGAAAGCTTTGAAAACGTAAGTCAACTAGGATAAAACAAGCAAAGGCAAGTATTTTGACGTATTCAGGGATTAACATTGACGAAAAAGACATTCTGTGCTCTAGCGAAGGTTACTTTTTTGGAATGAACTATGTCCTTTTCAAAACAAATAAAGTGGTTTATTGTGGGATTGTTTCAGGACAAGTCTCTCATGTGTGGAAAATTCAAAAGGTGGGATCACCATCGAACTCTTCTTTTGGGCAAGGTACATTGTTTCAATAACTCTAGTGCTGAGTCTAAACCTAAAAACTCACTATTGTCAAGGGGAACTAGTCTTAGATAATTTTTATAAGGTGAATGGAACAATCCCATTCAACAGTTTATTATACTTAAAGGGTTCTGTAACTCTGTGCGAAGCCTTATTAACACTGGTTGCCTCACAAAGGCACTGTTCCTAAAAAAGAGCAACGCATCAGAATGTGAAAGTTGCCGCATCCTGCTCGTTTGCGCCGGCTGCAAGGCAATGCATCCATCAAACCAAAAGAGAGAAGCTATCATAGCTATGAGGGGACAGAAGCTATCATATCTATGAGGGGACAGAAGCTATCATAGCTATGAGGGGAGAGAAGCTATCATATCTATGAGGGGACAGAGGCTATCATAGCTAGGAGGGGACAGAAGCTATCATAGCTAGGAGGGAAGAGAGGCTATCATAGCTAGGAGGACTCACCTCCGCCTCTACTTGTCCTTCTCTGACTTTCACTGGTCATGGTACGACTGTTGCGCCTCCTGGTGGACAAGACAGAGATAGTGAGAAGAATGGCAAGGGCATGCTCATTATGGCCGTGAATTTTACATACATATCGCGTTTCTCTAACAACATAGTGAATGTTATCGAAAGTGTATAGTGAATTCGTGAATGGGATTCTAATTCCCGTGGAATTACATTGATCCATTGCAATAAAAAGTTCTTCTCCACGCTTCCGGGAGCGTCCGCCATAATGATAGGCAAAAGCATCTTTCACGTTATAAGCACAGCCTCACTATATAAATCAAACCCTAAAGGCTTAAAGCATGGTTTCCAGCAAAAAAAAAACCAAAACAAAACAAAACAAAAAACAAAAACAAAAAATGGTGATGCTGAAATGATAACACATTGATCCTTATTGTTGTAAATACTTATGAAGAAAAATGTTTCTGACCAGGGTATAGTGAAACTGATGCACAGAGAGTTGAAGGCAGATATATTATTGTAATCCGTAATACAAGAGAGATTGAAAGAGAAAAAGGAAGAGACAGACAGACAGAAAAGGAGAGATAATTATCTAACTAAAAGACAGAGCAACAAAGAGGCAGAAAGAGAGACAGACCGACAAGCATACATACAAACATACAATGAGATAAAGAGATATAGAGAGACAGAAAGACAGGCAGACAAACAGAGAGCCAGATATGTGGCTAATAAGTAAATGATAGAAAACAAAACATAGTAAGGGGAATAACTTACTAACGCACATTGCTAGGGCAATAACTCTCTAACGCGCGCTTCAAATGAAATAACTCACTCATGCGCGTGTAGCAGGTTCTCTTTATTGAGCTCCGATTTCTCCTTGTCTTGGGGCCAGCGAGGTGGACCCTTGTCGTAGGTGACCATAGACTTGGGTTTCTCCTTGTTCTTCAGATTCAGCTCTTTGGCTCGCACTAAACAAACAAGATTGCGCAATTTTAAAACTGTTTTTATAGTTCCTGCATGTTGAACGCTTCCAAAGACTGTGCTAGATTTTAAAAGGTTACAAGAATTTTAAAGCTGACTCGTTTAAAATGTACGTACTAAACATATAAGATGGCAGGAATTAACACTGTGGGTTTGTTTGTCGTTCCTGAATGTTAAACGCTTCCAAAGACGGTAACAGATTTTCAAAGGTTACAAATATTTTTGTTTCGAAGATGTTATATTTTTTGGCGCATAGAAGGGTATACTTTTTGTGTTTCCGTAGAAAAATAAGTTTCAAGTAAAGATCTATTATTATCATCATTGATATAATTATTATTATTATTATTATTATTATTATTATTATTATTATCATTTACAGAGCATATGAGGCGGCACACTTCTAAATTGCTCAAAGACCTGAGAGTAAGACCCCAGAAAGATATATACATATCATACGAAAAAGACGAAACAAAGCCGAGAAAGCTACAACTATTATCTCACAGGAGGCTCTCCTCTTTCTGTCCTCCTCTGCCTTGTTGAACGCCTCCTCTTGCTGCCGTCTTTCCTCCTCTTTGGCCTGCTCCTCTGCTTTCCTCACAGCCTCCGCTTCTTTTTTACTTTACATAAGATGAAAATGATAAACCTCAATACAAACTCACAAATTGTTATATTAAGCATGAAGGTATACTTGTGAATGACAATATTGATATATAAAAGGACAAGTAGGGTCGAAATTATCTTGCTTCATTCCTTCAAGCAGTTAAATATATTTCTTACATTCAATGTTGACGCCCGTTTTCGTCTAATTTTTTTGCTCTTTGTTTTTTTTTCCTGTGTCACCTCGACACACAATTTTTATCTCTATCACCTTTAAACCAACTTGTACTCCAACGATACGATTACAATTTAAAAGGTGATGGTTAGGATTGCAGCATTGAAAATTCCATTAAATTCTACACCTTGTATGATTTCGGAAATTAGTTTTCAAGACTTCGGACAAAGTTCTATCAATGTGGGATACAATTACAAAGAGGGCCTGTGAACTATTGTATTGAGGTGACTAAATCATCCCGAACATGATCGGGCAATCAGCTAGTACAATATAACAATCCCTGTAGGGAAATTTGGCTTCGTTTCTCGACGTAACTGTGTCGTCGCAAGAGCAGCGTCACTGATTCCCCAGCAGACCAGTACAATGAAATCAACTTTTTAACCTATATGCAGGGTGTTGTAGGCGCTTATCACAAGTTCACGCTCTGCCTGTAGCTGGGTACCCATTTTACAGGTAGGTGGTCCAAAGAAAGAACATTAAAGAGTTGTCCAACTGACTTGAAACAAAACTTAACATAGAGAATTTTCTCTTCGAGTTCTTAATCTTCTTGCACACTAATAAGCGATTATATTTTTTTTTTATTTTGTACTCAAAGACTCAAATGTCCGCTGCTTTTATTTCAAGCCATATCGTCACGAAACACAATACAGTCAATTTTTCTATAACTTCTATTAACTATTATAACAATTTCCAACACTGAACGGCGACAGTAAAAACTTACGCTTGTCTTTTCTTCATCATCTCGTCATATTTATCCCCATACTTGGCTCTCCTTTTCTCTTCTATCAACTTTTTCTTTCGTTCTCTCTCGGCGAAATAAGCGGCTTTCTCCTCCTCCGTCATCTGAAATTTGTTTTAAAGATGATGTTAACCCATTTGATCATAACATAATTATATATTTAATCGCTCTGGTCTTTAGCTCTATGCATTTATGTTTTTGATAAATCATTGTAGTGGACCTAAAAACAACAAAGAGATGCTTTCAGTTCTTGAGTTGTGGAGAGTTGAGTTAAAATTAGTTTATTATTGGCAATGTTCGTAACATGAATTAAAAATGTTAGCTTGAAAAAAATCCTGTTTACCATATTTTGTCACACCTGATAATTCAGATAAATGATATGGATGTTTTTGTGTATGATAAAAAAAGATGATGATAGTGAAGTAAAGATTTTTGAAACTATGCTAATAGCAATGATACTAAAAGAGGATGATCTTGAGGAAAATAGTGTTGATAACAATATGGAAATATTCATGAGATGATAATGTTAAGGTTGACAATGGTACTGATGATAAAGGAAATAAAACTGTCGACTATAGTGGTAACACGATGATGGTGATGACGAAAATGATGACGATTGTGATAACAGAAGTGACAATTGTGATGATAAAGAATGATGATTACGACGATGATGATAGTGATAATGATGATGATGATGATGATGATGATGATGATAATAATAATAATAATAATAATAATAATGGTGATGATGATGATGATGATGATGATGACGATAATGATGATGATGATAATGATGGCGAGGATAATTATAGTGATAATGATGATAATGATGACGATGATGGTGATGATGATGATGATGATGATGATGATGATGATGATGATGAAGATGATGATGATGATGATCATAAAATACCATAACCTCACCTTGGATAAATCCACGTTCTCATCATCACTCAGACTATCATCACTAAAGTCAGAAGGAGCGCCGTCTCCCTCTGCTAGCCTGCCTGCTCCTCCCTTCCCTCCTCCTCCCTCTCCATCACTGTCGTCATCGGCAGCCCCTCCCTTCCCCCTCACTAGGAGGACACCGTCCTGACCTTAGAAAATATTCATAATAATAATGATGATGATGATAATAATAATAACAATGATGGTGATGGTGATGATGATGATGATGATGATGATATTAATAATAATAATAATAATAATGATAATAATAATATTGATAATAATAATAATAATAATTATAATAATGATGATGATGGCGATGATGATTATAATAATAATGATGATGATGATGATAATAATAATGATAATAACAATAACAATAATAATAATAATAGTAGTAGTAGTAGTAATAATAATAATAATAATAATAATAATGATAATAATAATAATAATAATAAAAATAATATAATAGTATGCAGGGAAAACAGGCCAGTTGTTAAGTCTTAGCTATTTTGTTAAATCTTAGGTTATGTGTTTAGGTTTAGGTAGTTTTGTTTAGATAAATGTTGAGAGAGACAAACCTAACCTGAGACAAAGATTGAATGCAGGGAAAATAGATCGGTTGTTGGGTCCTGATGAAATTTGTTTACATTGAGATTGCTTTGGCTGAAAATTGGATTTATAAAATAAAGTTGTATAAGATAAGATTTTTGTATTCCTCCTGGAGAGAATTTTTTTGGACAATGCTCATTCATAGACTAAATGCAGGTAAATTTTTCGTTAAGCTTGCTACACTATTCATAAATTTTAACAGACACAGCATTCAGGTGAAAATACACCACATTAAACATTCTAGAAGCCTATAGTTATTCTAGAAAGATGTCTTAATTGTATACGGAAAGAAAAATGTCGGAATCAGAAGACCACCCTATTATGACATTTACAAAAGTGCAAGTGAATCGTGAAATATGAGGGGTAACATAGCCTAGAAGACTAGAAAAGTGAATCGTGAAATATGAGGGGTAACATAGCCTAGAAAACTAGAATCATGATTTATGAGGGGTAACATAGCCTAGAAGACTAGAATCGTGAAGTATGAGGGGTAGCATAGCCTAGAAGACTAGAATCGTGAAATATGAGGGGTAACATAGCTAAGAAGACTAGAAAAGTGAATCGTGAAATATGAGGGTTAATATAGCCTAGAAGACTTAGTCTAGAAAAGCTATTGTGTGGATGAGGAAACAGAAAAATTGTGTTGGAAAATTGACCAAGCTTTAGTCAATTTTTATCGATAAACATAAGGATTAAAACGAGAGAGAGATAGAGAGAGGGAGAAACTAAGAGAGAGACAGAAAGATTGAGAGACTGAGAGTGAGAGAGAGTGAGAGATAGATAGATAGAGAGAGAGAAAGAGAGAGAGAAAGAGAGAG
>BMAT01002279.1:142471-155353 GCA_019649035.1 Elysia marginata | reverse complement strand
GAGGTCAGTTGAGTGTCGTCACCCTCTTACGAAAGTCTCAGGTCCGTTAGGCTGGTTATGTGACCAGGAGGTCAGTTGAGTGTCGTCACCCTCTTACGAAAGACTAAGCTCCGTTGGGCTGGTCATGTGACCAGGAGGTCAGTTGAGTGTCTTCACCCACTTACGACAGACACAGGTCCGTTAGGCTGGTCATGTGATCAGGATGTCAGTTGAGTGTCGTCACCCTCTTACGACAGACTAAGCTCCGTTGGGCTGGTCATGTGAACAGGAGGTCAGTTGAGTGTCTTCACCCTCTTACGAAAGACTAAGCTCCGTTGGGCTGGTCATGTGACCAGGATGTCAGTTGAGTGTCGTCACCCACTTACGACAGACACAGGTTCGTTAGGCTGGTCATGTGACCAGGATGACAGTTGAGCGCCTCCCAAAGCGCATCCTCTATGATGAGTTGCAGTCAGGAACCCACGGCGGTCAGAGGAAGAGATTCAAGGACACGCTCAAAGCGTCAATGAATCGTCTCTGTCTCTTTATCTTTGTATCTTTCTCTCTGTTCCTGTCTCTGTCTTTCTGTTTGTCTGTCTATCTCTCTCTTCGTCCTTGTCTCTACCTTTGTGCGTTTGTCTTTCTGTTTGTCTGCCTTTCTGTCTGTCCGTGTGTCTGTCTACCTCTCGGTCTCTGAATCTCCATGTCTGTCTCCAGCTCTCTCTATCTCTCTTAATCCATTACTTATTTAAAACTTATCAAGAGTCTTTTATTAGGTGTAATTGGTGTATTTATGGATTTATTTCTTTGCTTAACTATACACGTCTCGCTCTTTTTCTCTCTTTCTCTCTGTCTTACCTGTTTGTGGTTTATCTGCGTCTTTTCTTGTTTTGTTTGGTGTTTTTGGGGATCAATTTATTTCCCCAATAATGCATATCGCTCTCTGTGTCTGTCTCTGTTTATCTGTCTGTATCTCTGTTGCTATCTCTTTCTCTCTCTACCTTGCTTATTCAAAACTTATCAGTGTCTTTTATAAGTTGTAATAGTATTTATGGCTCATTTCTTTACTTTAACTGCCTCTTCCGTATCTCTCTCTCTCTTTCTCTCTCCCCTGTCGCTCGGTGTGCTTGAATGAGTGTATTTATCTCTCTGTTTTAATAATTTCGATCCTCAATCCTCTTTCTTTGTGTCTCTGTCTTTCTGTCTGCCCTCTCCCCCCTCTCTGTCTGTCTGTCTGACTCTCCTCTTGCTGTATATGCATGAAGTGTGTATTTATCTATCTGCCTTTATTTATTAAAAAATAAAAAAATGTATTGAATGTATTTTATAAGAACTGTATGTCTTAGACTATAATTATATACTTTTAATGGCTGATTTGTAATTAGCAAGCAACTTGATGTACTCTGTTATCTTTATAGCTAACTACTTTTAAATAAGTGATACACCTGTTTCCTTTTTTAGCACGTAGATCTTAGTTTGTTAAGATTTTATGTAAAGCGCTTTGAGCTCCTTCCCAGGGAAGGCGCTATAAAAATGAACTTATTATTAGTATTATGATTTATTGTTGTTATTATTAATAATAATAATAATAATAATAATGTAGATTATTTATAAAGCGCTTTCCCCAAAAACATTTAGCTCAAAGCCCTATTACATATTATAAACTCATTCATACAATACCGCTATGGCAAAGAAAGTGTAACATAATAATAATAAGTACATTATTTGCACACACACACACACACATCCACACATGCATGATCTAGGACATTTACCCTATTCCCAAACAGCCTATTGAAGAAACATGTGGGTCCCCATATATTATTATTATTATTATTCTTTTTATTATGATTTATTCATGGCTTACTGGTGTCTTTCCTTTTGTTTTGGTAAATTCAGGGACGATTCTCTTTCATCAATTATGCCTGTTCCTCTATGTTGCTGTCTTTCTGTCTTTCTCTCCCCCCACGCTACAATCTTTTCAGAGGATGCAAAAAAAAAAAAGACTTTATCAGCAAAATTATTATTCTACTTTAAAAAGTCTTATTGCCAAGACTTAAAAAACACGTCTATATGTTTCTCTTGGCTTCTTTATTTCATTATCTTACTCTCTTGCCCAGGGTAGGCCTATAAGGTTAGTATATAGTAAAAAGAAACCACCATAACTCTTAACATAACAAACGCTGATAAAGATTCCATACCCAGGTTTAAAAAAATGAGTTTCACACACTACTTTTTAATACACTTTGTACGCTTTGGTGCTATAAATAACAGTAGCTATTTTACGTACCCAAGTTTCTTTTTGACGTAAAGTTTTAAAATCCGAAATTGTTATAAGCTCAATCATATACTCGATCATTAGTACATCCTCGAGAAGATTTTTCACATTTTGGGTTCCTCGGTTTTCTATTTAGAACGTCAGTCATGTCGAAAGTAAACAAATGTCTCAGCTTATGTTTTACATTGGAGTGACAAACGCTCTGTCTGCTACGCAGCCACTGCTTACATCTCGCATGGATGCCTTCTAGCAAAGAGTTTGGAGATCAAGAGAGCCGAGATACGCTGGCTACACGTATAATATACGCATGGCTGCATATCAACAGAAATAGAGCCGGTAAATTCAAAAGATGATAGCGGCATTTTACATTGCTAAACTCCAAATATATTGGAGTTATTTATGTATATATATAGCTTTACGTTAAATGTCCCTCTTAGGCAGTGCAAAGCAGGACATACATTGTACGACTAAGCGTCATAGGGAATAGCAAAACCCGCTGATTTGAGGACGTACAACGTTCGTCTTGTCTGCATCTTGGCACAACAAATAGGACACACAACGTACATTATATGTCACGAAGGGGTTAAGAGAATTGAACTTTATGAGTATAACATTCAATTTATGAGTTGAAATCTGTTAAAGAAACCTTACACATAGAGAATTTAAAATAATGAGAAATTTCGATTGTCATCCTTCAGATTTAGAGGTTTCCATTGTATTTCTGTCATGGCCTTTCAGGTTCTATTTAATGTTTTGAGCAAACCTTTTACTTCATCACAAGAGTTAAACTTTAAACTCTACCATAAGAGGTAAATAGCAATAACATACAACCAGAAAAGGCAGAACCTTCAGTTATAAACATGAATGAGCACTTGGTGAAGACTTGCGAGTGATTTTTTTTTACCTTATTTTTACTTTATTTCAAAAACATAAAAACACATTTACTTTAAGATTAACATATCATTTTGCATAAAAATGTCTTAATATACAAGACTAGCAATAGCTGAAGGCACAGGCATGAAACTACAAAAAAAAAACAAAAAAAAAACCCACTTTATGGTGAAAATTTCCTTTACTTTCAGAAATATAACAATATGGCAAAATTAGCAACATAATGTAAAACTTGTCTGTGAAAACAAATGTAATTTCAGGTCACAAAATATATTTTACAGCTGAGCCATTAACATGAAAAACTGCCGCATCAAAAAAAATTACAAAAAATATATGTATATATTGATGTAACACTAACAGTGATATTTAAACAAAAACACAGGCAAAAAAAAAAAGCTAAAGCATTATGAACATAACAACTGTTGAAATGTAACAAACCACACCCACTACCTAAATAAGGAAAGAAAAACCTAAAAATGGCCAGAACACATTGAGAAGCTTTCCTAACACAAAACAAACAATTGTTGTTGTTTTTTTCATCCATATCAAAATTTCATAACTTACACAAGGCATCTAAGTTTTATTCTGTAGAACTGTATCCACATTTCCAAGACCCAACATTCATTCTCACCGCAAACAGAGCCTCCAAAAAATTGTCTGAACTTTCTACAAGCCAGAGGAAAAAAAAATTCGACCTTTAACTATGCATTTCTGCCTCATTTTGAGGGGCGCTTGAGGGTAAAATAAGTAAAAACATATTGTTAGAATTCCCAAAAATGTCAGAAAACTAACAGTTCTAAAAGTTTTTTTTTTTTACTTAGGTTTCCATTTTTTAAAAGGAGGTAGCTGCTGCTTTGAAGAAAAAAAAAAGATAAAATTTCAAGTTGTACCAAAAATGAAATAAAAACCCAGCAACTCAATTCCAGACCCACTGAGACACTAACATTATAAAGTAGAGATCTTTTACTTGAGCTTGAACTAGCAGACTAAACATGATGGGCACTGATGGAGACACATGCTCAACAGGAACTTCAAACCTATCGATTACTTATCAGGTATGATCCACAATGTATTAACATTATAATGTACCAACATGCTATGTTTCCCCTGATTGTTGACTACAGGATTGATGACTTGTTAAGAGGCATACAACTGGAAGATAAGAAAGTAGAAACAGTTGTGGCATTTTTCAAAAAAATTATTTCACTAAGTCAACACTGGAGATGACAGAGAAAGACAGACAAGACAACACACCAAATACCTCCCATACCTTTAAAAAAATAACACTAAGGGAAGTTAGTGCTTAAAAATAATTAATGAATAATTTTTTTTTTTAATCAGTTTTTCAATACCAAAATGTTGGTGTAATACTTTTGATGCATTTCTATTGTAGAGCTTTTTAATTTTATGTGATGTCACACTATTTTACAATGATCTGTACTGTTGTGAAGCAACCTTTATATTTCTGTATATTAGCGCCACTGAGCACTTTTTAGTGGATTTTAGGCGCTCTATAAATAAATTATTATTATTATTATTATTATTAATGATAACATTATTCATTTATTGACTACCCCTCGTTCACTTCCTCTTTGTCGTTGCATTTTATTTATTGATGTTTATTAACGATATGTCTAGGCACCATTTAAAATGAGTGTGAAGTCAAAATGGAAAGGTGCTGCTGCAAGATATTGATATCACAGTGAAACTTATTTTCTCTATTTTCAAATGCAACTACAGAGGTCCAAAACTAAAAGCCTCAGCAGCCATACCAATTAAAACCAAATAAAACATGATAATTCAGCATGGATGAGGTATGGAAACTTTTCAGAGATGGTTTTAAATTAAAGTCAATATCTAAAATAAAAAAAAAACAAAAATTAACTTCTACCCTACCACCCATTAAACTTTGAAAGAATACATGGCATAAAACAGAGAGGTCTTTGAAAGCGCATTTTCTGAACGTGCAATAACAGAACAATTGACCTAAGATTTATGGTGATTTTAGAGTCAACATTTGACACTTAAACAAAGCTGTTAGACACAAAACACTTTGGTATGTTCGTGCTTTGCTTTTTAACTAAACCAACATTAGATTCAAAAATTATTTCTCAGAAGCAAAAATCTGTGGGTTTTTTTTTTTCAAAAACTAAAAATAATTAAGAAAATAACTGTAGCCTTATGAGGGTAATTTAAAAAATACAACATCTTCGAGACACATCTCAAGAATTTTTTCCTTCACATATTCACTAAAACTAACTGAATAACAAATTTGCATGCAATACACATACCATGTATTATTTTTTAATTTTCTTGAAAAAATCTGCAAGGATGTTGGGTACTTCGGATACCTCTGAATAATCCACTACTGAAACTGCTGATCCATCATGAGCTCCCCGAATCATGCATGACAGAGCTGTTGAAGGCAATAAAAGAATTCATTCATTGAGTCAAATAACTTCTGAAAGACATATTAAATAAGACACGGTTGCAAATTCGAATTAAGGTTTCATGCGTTGCACATATAGACTTTTGCAAATCAATGGTTGTCTCGAACGTATTTTGCCAGATATTAATTATTATAAGCAATGGCTTGTATGATGTGGCAAACTTTATTTTTTTCTTTTATAACGCTACCATACATATAGTTAAGTTTGTTGGCATTTAATTCAATAGATGTTCTTGATCAGCCTAGAACTAAGTAGAAGGACCTAAACAACTTCATTGTCAATATAGGCCTACCCGTTTGGTGTTTAAAAAATCCTGAAAGAAATTTGTACCTTCGCTTATAATCTATATAAATGCCCATTCTGAACAAAGCTTGTTACTAACTAAAGTGAGACCTCAGAATCAAGAACTGTGATAATTAGGAAACACAGAAAATGGAAACAGACTTGAAAGAACTTTGACTTTGCTTAGATTAGTTTTGAGTAAAAGCTCTTAAAAAAATAATTTTGCTATATTATAAGTCATTTCCATTAACTAGTTCACAATGAAATGTCTCAGTACATACACGAGACAGGTTTATCCTTGGATTTAGGGCCTTTGTTGGGAAAGTTGGGTGCAGTAGGTCCGACATGGGTTTATCTGTTTGGAATTTTCTTTCGGAAATGCATCAATTCAATATAGTGAAAAATTTGCATACACATCAAAGGTCACATTGGTAAATAGTGGAAACCACCAGAAAGGTCACACCACAGCTATGAAGCGAGAGAGTATCACCTATAATTAAAACAGTTAAGGCATAGAAATCCAAAGTTTTTACAATACTCAGTTAAAGTCTAAAAAAATCATCTGACCTTTGCCCCCATTTGGTCGAAACAAGCAGAGAATTGGGATTTCCAGGGCTACGGCTCGCCCAATTTCATAGCCCACACCCATAGATGTTTGTGTGACTTCCGCAACAACACCTGAGCACCACAAGGAAAAGAGAGGAAAGGGGGGGGGGGGGCGTTTATTACAATAAAAAAAATGGAAAAAATACCTAAACATAAGTTATATTTCAATTTCTCATTATGTTTATCTGCCAATGTCACAACTTTCATAATAATTGAGAATTTGAAAACTGCTTTTTTTATGAACTTTTAAATTTTGCATGCAATTATTGATTTTTTTTTCTTGTTTAGAAAAGTATTTTGACTCTTGTTGATCTACAAAGTAACTGGAAAAAGAGCAGAAAAAGAGACTATATAAGCAGGCCCTTTTTTTTCATTTTTTTCCAAATTAGAATTTCAAACCTCCAATTCATTTGCACTAGTTGCAAAACAATAACATGCATTATCAGGCCCATTGATCAAGCTGTAAGTCTGCACTGCTTCAGTTGGATTTCCAAGGGACATTTTAAAAAATGAGATCAACTAACACAAGAAACAAGTATTCATTATTTTCCACTGAAAAGATTGAAAGTTTTGTCTGGCAAAAAAAGAAAATAATGTGTTTAAATAACCACATCAGTTGCATCATCTGGGCTTGATTCCTTCCACGTGAAACTGCAGTTTTTCGTTAAAGACTTTTTTTTAAAACATTGCATTCCTTTCTCATTTTGCATTTGTAACTTTAGTTAACCAAACAGAATCATTTTATACTCTTATATGTCATCTGAATTTATGATATACTTGATGGCTTTGCAGTGGAGGCTGAAACCTTACACCATCAAGACTAGACTACAAAGCATTTCATTTTCAAACACCTAAGCAACAAATTTTAATTTACGAGCATCCAAATAAACCAAATTATCAGTATCTGTTACAGAAGGAGGATCAAATCAGTAATCTGATTTTAGACTAGCTCAATAGAAGATAATATTCCAGTTATGTTTACAAGCTAAGCTCAGATAATATAAATTTCTCCATCAGCAAAATTATTAGAACAGAAAAATAGAAAAAACCCAGCAACTCCCACAGGGTTATATGGTATTCTTGTTTCAAGCGCTTCACACAAAAACTCAAGCCATTATGAAAGTTGATACTCTATTGAACTTAAGGTGGAAGAATCTGCAATAATCTGCACAACCCTCATCTTATTATTAACCATAACAATTCGCGTCACTGCTAGAAGGTTAGCACATTACTTTTTAAAATTTTTTGGGATTACATTATTAAAAAATTTTTTTCTTCCCTTGAAAAAATTCCTCGTTGAAACAACCACTAAATTAGGTCATTAAGTGTATTGACATAGTTTTGAAATAATTGACCTTCCGACACAATCGATGCGTCACATTTTACCAGTTCCCATTTTTTAGCAATCGTGAAAAAATAACTCAGCCCATATTAACATGCAGTGGAAACTTTCTGAGTCAAAGTGTCACAACTTGAAGGTTTCTACGTGTGAGGTTTCTTTTTCCTCTTTGGACTTATATTAGATTTGAACTCATAATGCGAAGCCCATGTTAAAATGAAATCTCTTAGCCCAAAGCTTATTAGAAAGTTTTTCTTTTTTATCCCTTGCAGAACTCCAAAGCATGAAAGTTTTATGATAAAAACTCGTGGCAAAAGTGGCCATCCAAAAAGTTGTAGAACCTCCAGTTACGCGTCTATGGCACATGGAATAAGTTTGTTTTTGCCTTTACACAAAGGCGGGAGAGAGAGAGAAAGGTGCTATAGAACTGTGAAGTAGCTTCTAAAGTAGAAACCTGGTCTTTGAGTTTATTCAAATTTAATCCTCTTAATTTTAAGATTTTCTTTGTTCCTAAGAGATTCAAATTATGAGGCTTCCACTGTAAGGTGGGCAAAGATGTGATAAACACTTTTTGAAAGTCAATATTTTGCGAACACAGCAGCAATTTTTAAGATTTTGCCAAGATCATAATTAACAATTTTCACAGAGAATGAAATGGAACTGGTCAAGTAGCGCTGGTTTGCACAAATAATGAATGCTTTCAAATTGTAAGAAAATAAAACAGTTACATCAGGGTAGAATAAAAAAATGTTTTGTCTAATATCTTAAAAGTTTGAAAAAAATAGAGTTCCCCAGACATAAATAGTTAAAATTTCAAAGTTATTCTAAATGCTTTCATTCTTTAATTCTATCACCGAAGGCTCAACTAGAAGAAAAAAAAAATAAGATAAAAGATAAGTAATGAAAAACAGAATACTTACAATGACTTCTCTTCAGGTAGCGAATATCTGTGTCATGAACATCTTTATCTGTTCTGCCATCTGTAAAAGAAAATTCATGAGACAATGTTTTTATTTTGTTTTAAGTCCGACATTTGGTTTGACAAAGATAATTGCAAGAACTATAAAATCAAGTTACCATGTACATTTTAGGAAAAAAAATTTTAAATCTTAGTTACTCTTAGTCTACTGATAAGTTAATGTCTCTGGGGGTTTAAGATCAACATTGACTTATCCATACACCTCCTTAACCACCAAAGAAGGAAAGAAAGCATTAGAAAAGTTTAAGTACGTTATATATATACAATTATAATTACATGGTTACTTCCCCTGAAACTGGCTGTCGCAAAATTACTTTCATCTGCTCGTATTTGTAATGGAGTAAAGAAAAAAAAATTATGATTTGGCTTTTGATTATATCATGCAGAGGTAAATGTAGACTTTAGCTTGGTGTTGCCTTCATCCACAGTAACAGTTTGTCTACTGCAAGACTTTGTCAGAACTGATAAGTGATGCAGAACTTAAAACGTGACATGGTGCAGGTATGTCTATAAAAAGAAAGGGGAGAGTAGATCTAGGACTTTGGAATCTTACAAAGACAAGCCCTTGTAAACATGTTTATGATGTACGTGTATTTACTTTATTAATATCCAGACTGGAGATGGAACTAAAACCTTGGGCTTATTGAACATGGGGATAAAAGGTGAGGCGGGGTGGGGGATTAATTTGCGCAAACGTGCGCTGTGGTTTGTGGGCCAAGTGACAGACTGGTTGTAGACTGGGTCCACCCATCAGGTAGCCCATTCTTGATCATATCTTTACTTTTTACCAAGCCGAAGGGACTTTAACCTTTTGTCATACTTATGAATGTGTCGAGAGTGTGTCGAGAGGAGATATTTTCATTTTCATAAGAGTTAAGACGAATTAACTTTGCTCACAAAGGATTGAAAAGTTCAGAAATGCTAAGAACTGAAAATCTTTAGATAAGAGGTTTGGTACTAAGGTTTTCCTGCTCCACCCTATATACAAGTTTTGAAATTAATTTGTTCAATGACAGCTTAGGTTCTACCAATGGTTAAAATGAAAACATGCCCGCCGGTGTCGGTCCATTGTAGTTCTTATCTCCCACAAACTCTGTGAAGATGTGCCCGTGAGGTTTCAACAGCTCAATAATCTGGGCGTAAATGTCCACATCTTGACGGCCACCTTTGATGCTACCAGCGAAGTAAATGTTGAACTCGGACATTTTTTTTCCTGAAATTGAAAATAAACATGAAGATTTATTATGCAAAAAATCATCAAAGCTGTTTGAATTGTTAGAAAAGTCCTTAAAACAAATTAATTGACCTTTACTCCATGTCCACTTGCAGTACGACATAACAGGGTGGACAGTGTAAAAAAACTTCTGGCCCTTAACTTTGTGGTTGATTGGTTTTCAATCGGTATCCATAACACCAACCTTTTACAAATGATGCAACATGTTATAACATGCTGGTTCATATATCATGTCTCGCAATCTGTCCAAATTAGTCGTAAGTCAAAAAGCTTTGTTTCAAGATATAGGCTTTTGAAGTTTTGCGGGTAGTCAAAACTTTTTTATTTTAGATTTATAATGACGCTAAAACCATTTCTAAACAGTTTTCACACCTAATTGATGTTGACAAATTTTTTTTAAAGTATTTAATTTCAATTGGTATGGTTGTTAAGGCCTCAACATCTTATATGTATAATTATATTTAAACTTTAAATGCTGCTTTCTCCCCTTTCGTAAATTTCACAAGCCCTAATCCTGCTAACTTCAAACGGCTGTACTTCCTACAGAAGCATGATAGAGATTTTCTATTTGTTGTACACATTTGAAAGTAGAGAGAATAAGCTTTTCTGTGATACCAATATCTGACTACCTTCTACTTTTGACTTAAGACTCAGTAATTTGGACTAGTTGCAAGACATAATAATCTGGAATAAACTGTTAATCAAATTTATTTTTAAAAATCTTAGCAATTTGCTTTACACTCAATTTGACCACTGACTTTATATTTGACGTGGGAAACTGCCAAGAGCATTACTGGGGGTGATAGTCTTCATCTGCTCTAGATCTAGATGTCCTTTAGTTCATGTTATGTTTTAATGTACTAAGACCTTTGCTTAGTTTTTCCCAGAAGATGTATTTTGACAACACTATCTCCAACACCTCCCTTTCTTGCCAATCCTATTGGCTATATTATATACTCGTAGTTCACACCAGGGTTTCTAGCAATTTCACCAAAACAATTTTAAACCAACTCCATAGGCACCCTTAAAATTAAATGCAGATACATACATGGCTTCTGCATCTCTACAATCAGAACACTGCGAGCATAATAAAAAGGCCACACTTTGTTTCTGATGGTGGGATTACTCCTAGGCATTTGTCTTATTGTTAGCATGTGAGTGCATACATGCGCATCCCTATGCACTGACCGCAAGCATTCAATGACATAGAGTCGGGACCTCAGTAACCGTAATTCCTGTTGATTCAGAACATTTCATTAATTTTTGTCTAGAGCACTAGTTAGAATATCAAAACCCTGGAAACTTCACACTGTAGACCACCCCAGCCCTTCCATATCATTATACCTCATTTTCAATTTTAAAATGAACCAGTCTCAGTCAAGCATGTTTATCTAACAACTTAAATTATATTTCAAATTATAAAAAAGAGTTTTGCAAGTCTTATTCATTTCCCGACATTAAACGGAGAGAGAGGGGGATAGAGAGATATATATATAGGGCATTGTGTCTTGGGTTGAAAAAGAAAGATTATATTCGAATAGACACAAAGAGCGAGGATTAGATAAGGCCATAGGAAGAGAAAAAGCAGGAACATCAAAGAAAACATAGTTTGAGAGAAAGAAACTCTGAATCAGATTAGGAAAGATTAAGAAAGAGATATTAGGGAGGGAGAGAGAGAGCTATGGAGAGAGGGGGTGGGGAGTATGTGTGTGTCAGGCTGAAAAAGAAATATTGTGAGAGAGAGAGAGAGAGAGAGAGAGAGAGAGAGAGAGAGAGAGGAGAAAGAGAGCATGTTACAAAGTGTTTAAGATTCGTGAAATGGAAATGGAAGACGTCTGTTCTTTTGAGAGGTGGAGACTGAAATTGAAAAGTCAGAGATAAGCCTACTTGATATTTTCCTTGATAAAGTGTAGTGGTCTCGACGCATATTTATACTTCAGATCTATAGTCTAGACGTAAAAGCAATGATTGCAATCTGCAGTATGTACATAAAAATGCCTGAGAAGACAGCGTAGTCTCTTGTTTTTTGTTGTTATTAGTTTTTTAAATATAACCCATCGGTAAGAATTTACATTGTGTACAGGACCAGGTGGGTCAGTGGGTGGTAAAGGGCTGTGTACGGATAAACCGAAATGACTAACCGTACCCGTGTACGGATATTTAAACGCTGTGATAATGACCACCCCTCTTGTCTGAGTCTTATGTGACTTGATCCACTTATAATGGGTATAATATGATTTAAGCCCTGAACCCCTTATATGACCTGTTTTTACCAACATTTTCTGAGGTCTTTATTAAGGACACCCACTCGACCAATGCATAGAGGTCTAGAATTTCTAGATTCAAGATCTAGAAATAGAGTAGAAAGCGTAATAATTTCGTCTTCACAACTGAAGGTGGTTCAAGTTCTGAATCTGGAGGTTTCTAGATCTAGATCTAAAAGAAGATTTTAAAATAATCAAGTACAAATGTAGCTTAAAAAAGTATGTACATGCAGAGAGATCTTAAAATCTTGATTATCATCAATCGAAGTTCAACGACGTAAACAATCCCTCCCCGTTTGCCCCGGCAAAACCTGGTAAAAATGGAAAGGTCAAGGGTTACTCAAGTAAGAACCATCACACGAATCATGAAGAGTTCATATTTATGTATTGTACTAATAGAATTTAGTATCGCATATTAGGTAGAAAAATATGAACATATCTCTTCGTTTATAGAAAGGTAATATTCCGTTTCCATCAATTTTTTTCTCTCATGTAAAATCGCATCGTATAACGTATAGTAAGCGTTTCAAGATAAAAACAATTACTCCTCCCCACTCCTCCTCTTCTTCTTCTTCTTCTT
>BMAT01002279.1:108882-121102 GCA_019649035.1 Elysia marginata | reverse complement strand
ACATAATAATTTGTGGATTGCTTTTAAAGAAAACCTGTGAAGTGATGGATTATCTTGACATCCCTCACAAGAAAAGATAAACTTTGTTAACAGAATAAAGAAAAGAAAAACTTTGTTAACAGAATAAAGAAAAGATAAACTTTGTTAACAGAATAAAGAAAAGATAAACTTTGTTAAGAGAATAGAACGCTCACCAAAACTCGCCGTTCTCGTCAAAGGTCAGGCCGAGTTCTTTCTTTTCTCTCTCACTCACTTTTGCCCACTCCGGAGCTCTGGTGACAGATAAGAATAAAAAATATAATATTCCTAGTACAACCACGTTGAGCCACACGGGACTTGCAAATTTATGTATTCTAGATTTTCATCCAATACGTTAATTCTTTATCAAAGTCATGTCTCTCATCGCAAGTGGAATGTGTGGACACAGCGGTTTGGTTTAAATGAAGATTTTTTACTACATATAATCATTATGCATTTAAAAAACAATAAGGTTTTTGCTCAGAACAACATGTAATGGCTTGAATTTCGATTCCCTGCCACATGCGTATTTACATATTTACATAACCAAGATGCCAGTTTACTGCTAAGGTGGAATGACTACTCAAAACAGATCTAAATTTAGATCTAACTTAAAATGGATAAATTCAACAGGCAAAAAATTCAGATAAAACCAGTATCTTCCTCTAACCTTGGTATTGTAATCAATCACATCACGCATGTAGCTTCTTGTTTGATGTACTTGAGCTGAAGCGTGTGTTACCGAGATTTTACCGATAGTTGAAATACTGTCTATGTTACAATTTCATGCCTGGCTCCTGCATTCCATAATCACATATATGATGTAAGATAAAGCTTATAGACAAGAATCTTTTTTACTTTAAAAAAAATTAAAAATGTGTTCGGAATGCTCAAGTTAGCTTCGTGCGCTTAAACTCTGTGACAAGACAAAACCCCTCAGCGGCAATACAGGAAGTTAATTTTACATCGCAATAAAATGTCGAGTTTCGTGGCTGGCCTGTCAGATAGAACAATCGCCCGAGGCTTACATTCTTGAAAAAATAGCCTAGAAACATTGGAACGTTACACTGTTGAAATGCGTGATATTTTTATAGAAATCTAGAGTAACATGAAATTCGTCCTCGGTGACTCCGTCAGCAAAGAAAAAAAGTCAAGATGGTTTGTATGCCAAGAGCATTTTCGGACAAAGCTATAAGTCGGAAAGGAAATTCGATAATCATTATATCTGTTTCACGGGGGTGCTAAAGTCCTTTTTAACAAATATTTATATGACAGCAAACACAGTCTATCCTGATGGTTATTTCACCGTCTTTTTATTTTATGTGCTCTCAAGTATGATTAAACACATTTTTTTTAAATGTAAGGGTTCAGATATTTTAAAAACCTTTTTTTACTTAACAATGTTAAAACACAATGCGCTATTCAGGTGAGTAACTTGATTTTTTTTCTGTATATAAACCGCACTACTTTTGTTATGAAATTTGTCTCGCGATCCATTAAAAAAAACTTAGATATCAGAATTTTTTAACTTAAGGAACTATGCTTTTTAAAGTAGATTCTTCCCACTATTTCTCAATACTTTATATCAGAAGAAGTTTTGGTTTCTCGCTATAAAATTTTAATATTTTCATGCAATTTTAAACATTTAGAAGCTCAAATACCAACGTTCTATAATGGAAAACTTACGATCTCCGACTCGTTTTGACTGGCTGCGCTATAATACGTTCTATAAATAAACCTTCTAAAAACTGACTAGATCTTGTTACCCATCACTCCACGGCCCATTCCACTCTGTGCCACCCCAAGGGTTCCTCAACCGGACCATCTGGATCTTCTCTCGGTTGAACATGCTGAAGAGACCAGTGCCCTTCAGAGGGACGTTTTTCACGCCTGTGAAGCTGTAGGCGTGTCCTCTGACCAGGCCGACGTTCAGTTTGGTCTCCATTTCAGCAGCACTACGTGCCTGGAGTTACAAAGCCAGGGAAGTATTGTTAAACACCAGCCCGAATAATTTGAAATAAAAATAAGTAAATTTGGTTGACACTCCAGAAGCACATGGCACCTATATGTGACAATCCACAATCCCATTATAAAATGGTTCGAAATGCTTTTTTATCACGAAACCCCTTTAAAAGACAATGTATTAGTATAAATTGTTTCTGTTTGCTTTTAGACATGGCCTGTCAATATCATGATCTAATCAGACCGTCCGAGAGTGACACAAAAAGCGAGAACAGATAGGACAACTGAAAGGTGACCGTTACCAGTGACTACAAACGTATGAATAGATAGCAAAAACAACAAGATCATCGTGACCTGGATGCTGGCGCACATGAGCGACATGTTGTCCTGGGCCTTGTGCAGGATGTCAAACAGCTTGTCCCTGAGCTGCTCCGGTCTGTAGTCGGCGACGTCCAGACCTTCCCCGACACCGCCCGTCATGTCGACCATAGCATCCCGGGCTTTCCCTGACGTCAGAGCCTCGTAACAACCAAACAGTCTGTACAGTAAAAGGGCAGAGGGGGTAGAGTTGTTTTGTTCTTTCAAAAGTCGGACATAGATTGCAGTCAAGTCCACATAATTCTTTACTGAATTGTTCTAATGTTTGCTTTGTTTGAACTGTATCGAGATTACCGCCCTTTATTTATCCTTTCTAATGTATACTGATAACACGAATTTTAGATAATTCAAAGAGAAATTTTGATCCAATTGGGTTTGATTCATTTGAGACATTTGGGATGAACTGTTACAGCATTCTATTTTCTCGCTTTATGCACATGTATAACTAGTACACCCATAATTCTTAGTAAGTTTTAGTCTGCTAAGAAATGCGTAAACACTGGGTCAAGACCACGCCGCAACATTTACGGCTTTCATCCCCTAACTGCCTCTATGTCGCTGTTTTGATAACAGCACACTAGTCACTGGAACGTGGGAAGAATACTTCACTACACTTTATTTTCATAACAGACTGGATGGTAAGTTTTTAACAAAAAAAAAACAACAACAACCCAGGTACCTCTTTGTGCATAAAAAAAGTTTGACCACTTTGGCCAGCAGTGACTAGTTTCTGTCAACTTCATCAGGCTTAGAGCTTTCTGTTCTTGCGCATCATTATCGGCACCCGTGTTTTCTTTATACGTTTACTTTTCACCTCAATTGGATTGAGGACTGATGGTTTTAGGCCCTTTCAGTTTTACTCCTTTTTATTCTTAATTGTAGGTACGTTTACAGGGTAGATGTCAAAACACAAAACCAGAAGCATAACTTCCCGGTTGTTAATTTCGAGGTGGATTTCGCCCCCTTTTAGTGGAGCTCTTACTTGCCAAAAACAAAACAAAAGTAGTGTAGGCTACGGCGAGATCAAGAATTGAATCTAATATGGTGCTGAACCTTTTTCTTCTGCTACATCCAGATCTATTATTCCCAGATTTAGGAATATTGCACGACTACCGCTAATCTGGCTTTACAATATGCTTGCCATTATTGAGTTGATTCGTATTTTTTATGCAAAGCTGCACCCGATTTATTGGTGAAAGGAAAAATCTTTTTGTTGGATTTAGGGCTCCCTTACCCTTGGAGCCTTTTTTGACACAAAGAAAATAGGCTGTACCTTTAGGGGATGATCATAAAATCATTAGTTCAGTTCATGCAAAACTTGTGCTTCCTACCTTTCCATTCTAGATCTGCGCTATGCGGGACAGTCAAAGTGCACTATCTGCAGTGTAAACAATATGGAAGATACTGCACTTTGATAACCTCTGGCAGTACATGTCGCCTATGAGATCTTTGAGTATCATCGTATGATAAAGGATTCGAACCGGAGACCGCTATACTCACTTGGCGTAGGCCTTTTCCAGCAGGGCAGACCAGAACTCGTTTCTGGACTTGGAGTGAGTGAAGATGAGGCGCCCTCCTCTGGTAGGGAGATAGTCGTCGATCACAACGTCCACCCACTTGCCGCACCGCCAGAACTTGAAATGAAAAATACCTGGTGGATACAGGGAGAGACATGGAGTAGGGGAAACAGAGAAAAAGATACAGATAAAGAGCAAGAAAAAGAGAGAAAGAAGAAAGATGAAGGCAACGCCAGAGAAACAAAAGTTGATGTTTCTTTGTCCGATATACAAATGGTTTCTTAAATCATGTCTTCTAAACAATTCAAATTAAAAAGTTAACAAAAGATGGATAAGTTATGTAAGATTAGTAGTAAATTTATTTCTTGGTTTTAAGAAGTCACATATTGAAACAAGTGCAAATGCACGTTTCAAATCAAATGCCTTTCTAACAATTTTTGGACATCTGAAATACCATTCATTCTTTCACCAGGTCGGGGAAAAACTGAAACAGGAAATCACCTAAACAGCCTGGTCAAATTTAAACTGCATTGTGTCCAACGGGTGAATAAGCTTAAGGTTTAAAACAAACACAAGAACCAGTGCAGTGCAAAAAACAACTCCTGAAAAACTTTAGAAATCCTTCATCCAGTGCTAGTAGTGTGTCTCCTAAACTTTCAATGTCTTCATAAGTCCTTAATGAATTAAATTTGTGAACGCGGCGGAAAATCTTTCAGGTTTAAGGTATTTCCCATACACGCATCAGTTTTAATAAACTTGTAAGTTTGCATCCTAGTGCCATTTCCAGACTCTGTGCCTCAGACGATGCTGTTGTAAATTACTGTTAAAAGACTTACGGGAATAGACAGAAATGTATGATTTCACTAAACGCTTCAATGTCTTATAAAAATGCATAGAGAAATGTTCGGTGAATTTTTGTGTGTAAAAGGTAGGTGGTACGACATGGCTGCATTTAGACACTATGGTAACAAAAAGCATAGTTTTGTTACTCTCTTATTTACATTGAAGGGTCCGGTTTGTCACAGGCCCAGTTTGTCACAGTTTATCATTTGGAGGGTCCACTTTGTCACAGGCCCAGTTTTTATGCTGCAAACCATATCTATCGTCCTCGTTCTAACTTAGAAGAAACAAACCGTCTTAGAAAATAAAATTGTAATTGTGTTCGCTTTTTTTTATCACTTTTTGTAGACCTAAAGTGTACAATCAATCAGCATAAATCCAAATCTGATTAGTGTGATTTAGAATACTTTCCCCTCAAAGAGGCTCAGAATTTGTTTCTTTAGTTATTTGGAGATTTGACATAATAAGTGAATTAGTGATTCTTTTATCAAGAGGTTGGCTAGTCGTGTTCCCTTGCTGATTAGCCGAAGTAGGTCTTGGGTGGTTTCCTTTTGTTAGACTTATCAGGAGTGCAACAGAATGTACAATGAAATAAGGATAGCCTACCAGTTGATTTGCTTTTCTCTACATTATTTTTAACTGACTACATTGGTATGGGCCCTACAGTTTTCTTCTCCTTCCTCCAGTTGCAATGAACATGTTTTTTCTAAAAGCTGCCTCGATCTGTATAATTATATCTTGAAACAAGACCCATGGGGAAAAATCGCTTAATTATTAATTTTGATACAATTACATCAGTTTCATACTGTAGACCTTAGGATTTCTTAATTTCCACCTTAATTTTTTTTTCGAAAGTTTATTCAACTGGTGTTGTTCATGTTATCTTTTTTTCATCCAAATTTGACTGAGCCAAGTTACTCTGTAATTAATGCTGTCTATTTAAAAATAAAAAAAAAAATTACTCCATACAGTCGAACAATTTTTTTTCAAATTTCAGTGATAACTTCCACCACGCAGGGTACATTTGCGCCAATCAAGACAGGGTGGTCCTGGCAGTGTGAAAAACTGGTCCTGTGATAAACAAGGTCTGTGATAAACTGGTCCTGTGACAAACTAGGTCTGTGATAAACTGGTCCTGTGACAAACTGGTCTGTGATAAACTGTTCATGTGAGAAACTGGTCCTGTTACAAATTGGTTCTGTGACAAACTGATTCTGTGATAATGCTGATCCTATGACAAAGTAGTATGCTTCTGTTTAAAACAAAGACGTCTAAAGAGTTTTGATAACTAAACGAAAAAAAAACAACAAACAAACGAAGAGAAGGACGCTTTATCTTACACTCAAAGTCAGTGATATGGAGCTGTTGATTGTTATGCTTTACTAATGATAAAGCCCAAAAGTTAAGTGTCCAGGCGTTACATTTTATTGGAAAAAATAAACCAAATCGCAAGTGCGCATTTAGTCGAGTATTATCGTCTCTTTAAAAAAACGATTTTCTGTAAATTTAATGTTCCAGAAAGCATCTCAAAATTTAAACAAACAAAATAACACACCAGAACATGACAATTTTTTGCCGAATCACCTGCATATCTTGACTGTGGGAAGAACTCTTGTCTTTTGTAATCTGGAACAACCTGTGTAGAAGTGAAAAATTTATTATTAAACATCACTAGACGGTATGCATCCCCACCGCCTATTCTCCTTTGTCACTCTACACAGCACACTTTCTTTTCGCCACAAAACTCCAGGTAAGCTGTAAGTTTTTAGCTCAGAAACACTCCGATATCAGATTCATTTATCAACATTCCATTTGCCCTGGTGTTTTTAATTAGGCAGGTAGTTTTCACCTACAAAGCCCGCCTCCCTCCCCCTCCTCTTCCACTTGCGTGTTTTTCTTTGTCTCTGATGACAATGATATCTTGATAGACAAACTCTGGAAACATATTGTTAATGTAGCAAAGACAGAAAACACTTGTGATGCTTCTTAAGGCAAAAGTTTAATACGAAATACATCGCTTGCTTTGATGCGTATAGCGTCCATAAAGATGGCATAGAAAAAATACAGACTATAAGCGCTAGCTACAGACGTTTCCACTTTCAGTCTTTTTATAATCAAACTCATGAGTTGCAGATTTAAACTAAGTTTACACTGTTAAACGACTGCAGACAAAGAGACTAAGAAGCGCATGGTTGAATGTCCATCTCCTCACGACCGGCAACCACACTCATTACGCAATGCTTTTCGATTACAAGAAAAATAAAACAAGGAGCTTTTTGCTTTAGGTCATGTTAATCCCTTTTTTCACAACTTCATTTTTTTCTGTTTTAATATATTTTCGCAATCTTAATTATTGTCTGCACCCTTATCTTAAAGTTTTTAAAATTAAAAAAAAAACCAACACGAATTTTTTAAAAAGCCAGATACTGAATTGGCACGCCGCAGCGTAGATCAGTCTTAAAAGCAACAACGACATTATATTCGTACAAAAGAAACCCTAATAAAAAAAGGAATGATAACAAAACAAAGCAGACAGAGAAAAAAAATTTGCAAACAGTGTTGCCCAAATAATAGAAGAGGAAAATATCCTCTGCTTTAAAAAAAAATCAAATACAAGTAGTAATGCAACCCTTGGATCAATAGCGTCCTAGAGCAAAACATAAAGGTAGAAAGTCTTATTTTGAAAACATGATAAGCTGCCTATCCTCATATAACCTGCCTACCCTCTTCCAGAGAGAAAAACACGATAAGCTACCTACCCTCTTCCAGAGCGAGCTGTCCTCTGCTATGCACGCACACGACGCCACAAACCAGCAGTTTCCCAGAATCCCTTGCGAGAAGTCGTCAGCGCTCGCTTTGTCAAGGAAGAACTTCGGCTCGGCCACTATTTCCTTTAAGAACAGCAGCAATAAAATTAATAACAAGTCAAATTTTTAGACGGTCAAATGACGCAAATTAATGTTAGAGTTTTGTTTTAGGAACCTTAAAATTTTTTTGGAATAGCTCGCCTTAAGCACTGTGTGATCATCAGTGTTCTCTTTGTTCAAGAGAAAGATCGGTTCGACCACTACATAATTATTATCTTTCAGAATAACAACAAAGCAGAGGAATTTAGTCCTTAAACGATTAAATAACAGAGGAAAAGAACGTGAAGCATGAGCTATTCAAGGTCTTTCCAAGAAGTCCCCTTTAGGAACTGTACAGTCTCCACACTCATGTCTAACAGTCTTACTGCAGTGTACAGTCTCTACACTCATGTCTAACAGTGTTACTGCAGTGCACAGTCTCTATGTCTAACAGTCTTACTGCAGTGTACAGTCTCTGCACTCATGTCTAACTATGTACAGTCTCTACACTCATGTCTAACAGTCTTACTGCAGTGTTCAGTCTCTACACTCATGTCTAACAGTCTTACTGCAGTGTACAGTCTCTACACTCATATCTAACAGTCTTACTGAGTGTTTTTTTTATCGTGCACTCCCTTCCCCACAGTAAGTGGTACACCTTTTTTATTTGTATATACAGAAGAGATTCGTCACGCAACAACCAATATTATTTCTCTCTGTCTTTGGCTAAAGTTTAAAGTAATAAATTTCATTTTAACTAGTATCGTTTTCCTTTTCGTTATTTTCTCACCAACATCGCTTTCAGATAATAGGTTTTGTCGTCTTCAAAATTACATCACTAATAATAAACACGTAAACTATTGCCAAAAATGCCTTTTTATCATCATAAACATATCGACATAGCAATATTCTATCGATGTTTTTATCAAAATCACAATGCTTCCTATTAACAAACTTATTGCAGTTATTGAAGGTAGGTTCTACATCAGTGTCACCAACAACTTTAATTATCAGGACATTATAGAAATAACATCATTCTGAAAGCACATTAAGTCCACTTTTTCCCGATGAGCAATTATGTTAATTTTAAATACTTAGGCTACTAATTTTTCGTTACCTTAGGTCTTTTCCAAACAATGTCTGCTGGGGCGGGGCGACTGAAGAACAGGGAGGAGCCAGTGGGCGGGAATTCCCCGTCCACAAATAACTTGTTCTTACTGAGGCATCTTCGTCGAAGCTTTTTGTAGTGCTGTCCCTTGAATGGTGTGTCTTCACGTCCTCCGCAACCCATGGTGGAGCGGCTGCTCTGCAAGGCAATAAAATAAAACAGATCGTGGCAGTTGGTCTCCAACATACATCACTCTGATATGCTTGACATTTAAAATGAAAACGTAAAAAAAAAAAAAAATTGTGGCGAGTGCTATATGTTACCCCAATCTGTGCTGTTAACAACGGCTGCCATATTTGATGAATACGTTTTCTAGTAATAATAATTTCTAGGAAGGCTTAATGATCATTCTTCGTAACAAAAGTAAGGGCCCTAAAATTGATAATAAGTTACGAAAGAAATAAACTCGTGCATCTTTTTTTTTCTTGAATTGTGTTTAACTTTTTATTAGTTCAAAATTGCATAATAACGCGTGTCGGAGAACCTCTCTCCTCTGTAAGTACATAGAGCTTTCTGTTTTACCTCTGCCATACATCGCAGCTTGACAGAAGATTTGCAGTGACTGCAAATGAGTGAAAACCTGTAGATTTGATTAAACTGGTGCAGCGTAAACTTAAACTAAATTAACGTTATTTCTGCAGGTGAGAAATACGTAGCGTTTGAAGTCGCATGTAGTTTTCAAATGTTTCATAATAAAAAGAAACATTTCTCCAAGTCTCTTCTACAAAATGAAGATATCATTGCCGACTTATCAAAGCAGTATTCATTTATACTGATGAACATGATTGTATGGGATTGCGCAAGGTTACCAAAGACTGTTGCTTAATTCCAGATGATTAGAGGTTGGCAAATGTAACTCCAGTTTAAAAAAAAAAGAGGAGAGATGCAGGTAGTTATAGCGCTATCAGCCTGAGCTGTAGTTTGTGGAAGGTTTTTGAATCAATTATCAAAGATAATATTATGGATTTTTTGGGGTGCTGTTCGAAGTTGAATGATCGTCAACATGGCTTTCGTAACAGAAGATCTTGTGTAACTCAGTTACTCCAGGTAAGGGATGATCTTACCAAATTTATAGATAAGGACAAAACTATTGACGTAAATATATATCTTGACTTGAGTAACGCGTTTGACACTGTCTCTAATTGTAGACTGCTACGTGAGATCGAAGATTATAGTATTACAGGTTATGTCTTTGACTGGGTGCAGAAATGTCTACAGGATGAATGTCAAAGACTGGTTGTGAAAGGCAAAATGTCTTCTCACAGGAAAGTGGGGAGTAGAGTTCTCAAGGGAAGTGTTTTAGGTCGTTTATCATTCATTTTGTTAATTAATGATTTACTTAATGTTGTAACCTCCAGATGTAAAATTTTTGCTGACGACACTAAAATTCACGATCGGTCAATTGATTTTCATACTATACAAAGGATATCACGACTTTGTTTAATTGGTGTGAAGCTTCGCAACTACACTTGAATATTTCAAAATTTAAAGTACTACATATGTGACCCAACGTGGTGAAATCAGCCTTATGTCAAAGGTTGGACATTTGGAGTTATTAGTATTATGAGGAAGCTTCGTAAATTAGAACAAAAATCGTTACTCTAACTCTAATAGAACCTGAGATATTTGATTTATAAGCCGGCAAGGTAGACTTATCTAATAGTAATTTATTAATTTTAGCGGCCATTTCCTGAGTTAGATCCAGTTGGACATAAGCCTGACTTCACCACGTCTCTTTGGCTACATTTATTCTTTTTTCTCTGTATAAACATGTCTCATTAGGCCTATTCTTGATTATGGAAAATTTATTTGGTGCCCTCTTTTCAGAAGACATTCTGTTCAGAGAAGAGCAACTAAACTTTTGACAAAAATTTCGGAAATGTCTTATGCGGACAGATTTAAAAATCCTCAGATGACAAGCTCAAATATAGACGAATGCGAGGCGATCGAATTCAGTTTCACAAGATTCTTCACTAACGTGATGACAAAAAAGCATCAGATTTATTTTAAACCAGTTCTAACATTACCTTTACAAGAAGAGGTGATTTGAAAATTGTTATGTGTAGGGGCAAAACAAATACCAGACATCATTGGTTTATACAGAGAGCATAAAAAATTTGCAATAACTTACAATATAAGACTAAATAGACATCATTGTTAAATATGTTTAAAAATCATATTGATCGTGAACTGAAGTTTCTTTTTTAAATATGATTTTGATTGGTTTTTGTTGTTTGTTTTTTTTTTGGGTAAGTTGATGTCTTTTAAATAAGGTTTTGATAAATTTTAATGATTTTTTTTTTTGCTTTTTAGGGCCTTTTCGGTGTATAATCCTATTTGGCCTTTGTAATTTTATGATAAAACTTCTGCATTAAGTTTACATTGACATCGGGTAAATTACCTTTTAAAGTGACTGAAACGTAAAATTGGCTAATTTGCAGCTAACAGCTCCATTCCTTGGTAAGATAATCCTAAAACCAAGCCAGTACCTTTTTCTACTGCAGTGTTTTGGTGTACACCTAAGACATCTGAAGGTGCGGTGTTCCATTGTTTGTCACAGTGAGTGTTTATTTTCTTTTCTCTTTATCAAGTTGATGGAACATGAAATGTGTTGAAACGCCGCAGATGTACCGAATTTTAACAGCTGAGATATAGAATGTGAGCAGAGTGCAATATATTACAACTTGTTTTTGTATTGTATAACTGTTCGTTTTTTTTTCTTCTTGTTTTTGTTTAATGTTAGACGTACACACTTTCAAAACAGTTTATGTTTATATCAAATGCAACTTAAATGTCGTGTGTATTAGCACCACTTAGTAATATGTTAGTGTATTTTAAGTGCCTATGAAGGAAAACATATCGTTGTTATTATTTATTATCATTATTATTGAAATCATTATTATTTTTGTTATTATCATTATTATTGTTATTATTATTATTATTGTTATTATTATTAATCATTATCATCCTATCATTATATTCTTTTAGTTTGGCTTTCACTTGAACACGGCAGCACAATAACAGGCAAGCACGTTCTAGATTCAGCCGGCGCCGCCGCTCCTTAAATCTCAATAAATAAAACTATACGCAACAACTTCAGCATACAAGTTTTGAATGTTCCTGGGTGAAGCAATGATGAGGATTATTATCACCTCCTAGAAGCTGGCAATGGCATTTGTTACCAATGTGTGCGTCTGAGAGAAGACTGCCTCATAAACATGAGGGTATGTGGATAAAAGAATTGAGAACACATATTGCTGAAACACCTCATGCCTTGTTAATAATACCAGCCCTGCGCATCATGTAAAACATTAACTTTTTACCTTACTCATATGTTAAGCACCAGGCCTATCCCAAAGTACCGGTATGAGTACAAAAGTTATAAGAACGAACACGGGCCGTGAGCCTCCTGTTACTGTATTATGGATGACTACTGCTGCTACGTCTACTGCTTCTGCTGGTGTAGCTACAACTACTACTACTACTACTAC
>BMAT01002279.1:45675-56232 GCA_019649035.1 Elysia marginata | reverse complement strand
CCTGGTCTTTTGGATCATTACGAACGATTCTGCAAAAATTACTTTGCTAAATTGTGCTTGTGTTGAAAGAGGAATGACTTTTAAAAAAAAGCAAACAAAAAAAAGAAAACAAAGTAAAGAAATCATTTTTATCAAATTGCTAATTCACGTTTGGTTTAAAAACTCATGTAAGTCTACACCACTCATTCTCTGTTAATATCAACTGTATGACCATTATTATTTTCTAAAGAATTACTGATGGAGGTTGTTTTGGAGGAAAGAATGCTGGTTCAGATGCTGCCGCTAGCAGTAGAAGTGGTGGCAGTGGTTGTGGTGATAATCACAGTAGTGAGAAGGACAAAAAGAATGACCATAGTGGTGGATGTGGTGGTGTACTGGTAAAGATCTTAATTCCATGATGGTAAGGGTGGCTATGATGATGATCAATGCCTGCATTTATTGTGTAATGACTGTAAAAGTTGAAGTGGTGGCAGTAGTATTACTGTTATTGTTTCCTCGTGATCTTGCAATTACTAGTAATGCATGTTAAGACCTCATAGTTATAGAACTATTTTTAAACCTGTATACGTATGTTCACTACCAGTACCCTGGTACTTTGTTTGGTCTATGACCAACTTTAAGTTTATCTTATCCAAAGTTTATTATATTAAGCAGTAACAATATAAAGAAGTAAAGGAAAGAGACCAAAAATCTAGTTTATCTTAACCCAAAGTTCATCTTAAACAGGGTCCATCTAAAGCAGGCTCCACTCTATGAGCTTCTTCTTTTGGACTGTTTGTACCATGTTGTTCAGAAAAAAAGATATAAAAAAAACTCCCAATAATGTCATTGACGATTACCTACCCTGTTTATCTCCTGGGCATATTTTGTTTCATTCTTTTACGATCTACAATTTAGCCCCGTTATTTCAAAGCTTTTGGGAAAAGAAATCAACTTAGTTATTCGGAATTCAAATTATCAGGATATGTCATGAAAGATGGAGTAAAACTTTCACAATTTTAAACAAGAACTGAGCGATTTTTTTAAGTACCAAAATGAAAACAACCTTAGAGATGTATTTGAAACGTAAGCGGGTTGTACTGCTATAATGTACTACGAGTGACAGAAAGCCAAAACTTGCTTGTTGCTAGGACAGTTCAAGTTGAAAGAAAACCTGCTCGACTCTCTGATACATTATGTAGGCCCTAAATGATTTATTCTAATGGATCATTCTCTCTAACACAAAATTATTGTACATCATAAGTGATAGAAGTGAGATAAGCAAGTAGCCTATGTCTGGCGATTGATGCAACAATCACTCCTTGAACCGTTCTGTCAAAATTGGACTCAACTGGCAAGTTTGTTTTGACTTCTGAGCCCTTTTTTGTGTTCAAACAACTGCTCTCTTTAGAGTCATAAACCTGACCTATCTCCCCATGTGCTTTCTGTCTCTGCACACCGCGAGTTGAGATGCCATACAGACTGACCTAACCATTAGATGCAGGAAACAGTTATCAACTTATATCACGGCAGGGCACTACCATTTCCCCTTTTTTTCCTCATCTCCAGACTCGATAAACAAAGCACCAGACAATGAGGCAAGGTGCAAGGTCCCAATTTGACTTCCTCATTATAATTTGACAAAAAAGATTTTTACCAGCAAATTTATTATGTCTTCAAAATATATTAAAAAAGTTAGACTTTTAATTTATGGAGTAAAGTTATCTGGATACGACTGGATAACTCTAACAAAGGCTTGATGCATCCTTGGTCTTTCATCAAATGGTTAATCCTTTCCATTGTCTTTATGTAATTTATTTTACTATTTATAGTGTAGGTTATTTTTTACAGTGCTATAATTTATACTTAGTTATAGGCTATCTTTGCAATATTCTTTGTTACAGCAGAACATGTCTACAGCGGTATTGTTGGGACCAGAAGAAAAATCTCCCTGTAGGCATGTTCCTGCAATGTTTTTATCACTTACACAATGCCTAAATATTTTGATTGGTGGCTTTTGGTTTTCTTTCTTTTAATTTGACACAAAGAAGAGGTGTCTATCATCATTTTTCTTCTTTTTAAGTCATCAAGCGACTTATGATTTCTGTTTGATTGTTTTCTGTCCTCATATTATACTTTTATCTGTCATAAAATGCCTAGTAATTTCAACGTACCTTGTAGGACTAGATTGTATCATCACTTTTTTTGTTTACTACTACTGCTGCTCTCCAGGTCGGCATGGTTTTGTAGCTGCCAGCGTAGGGGCCTATGGTGCTACTCTGTGCGACAGATCTGAATACACTGGTGTCTACGTTGACAACATGTCTATAGAGGTAGGAAAAGTAAAAAAAAAAAATGAGACCCCTATGATAAAATTAAACAAAAGTGGGTTGTTATGGATGGTTTAAAAAAAGTGATAAAATTTAAAAGAGATTGAAGTTATATATTCCTCAGGGTATTTTGTAAATGTTCAAAGATTTCTTTATCGTTATCAACCGACCAAAGGGATGAAAACTATTTTTCTTCAATTCAATTCAAAGTTACATTAGTACATGTATTGAAAACAAGCAACGCTCAGTCAGGCTGACAGATTCAAACATTATGAAATAAATATTATAATAAAGTACACTATTATAAGTAACCAACTCATGTAATAAATAAATGAAATGTTCCCTCTCTCTCTCTCTCTCTCTGTAGCATTTTCTCTCTTTTGTCACAGCGAAACACCCCATCCTAATGTGTCCTTAATTTAATCAAAAGATTACACTGTGTAAGTTAATTTATTTAGTGGTATCAACATCTTAGGCAAAAAAAAAATTAGTTGACTTAAACAGTTAAATTAAACTATAAAGAAATACAAAATGGCATGGCCAAACAAGGTTGACTTTAGCTTTAAAACTTAAGCAAGAGTTTTCCTTAAAGATTTTGACTATTGACATTAAGTGGATTGCACCTGGTACTTTCTAACTGTGTCACGATAACAAAAAGTTCTAAATACGGTATTGTATATATGTTAGAGTGTTTCTTTGTCAGCCAAACTTAGGGCTTGAGAGGTAAACAAGTGTGAATGAATGCAAAGGCCACAGAACCCTGTAAAAACATGATCTTTGGTATGACTTAACTTATCAATAACTCGACCCAAAACAGAACCTGTTTCTCCCCCCAGACAAACAGTTTGGACATGATTCATACACAGCCCTAAATTAGATGTTGAGGTGAAAATTCTCTTTACACTGCAGACGATTGAGTAATGTACCGTAATCTAGTACATAGTAGGACAGTTGAATTTTTTTTTTCTCACCTCTCATTCCATATATTGTTTAGAGAAATATTTCTGTTTTGCATTTGAGTTCTCGTTTTATATTGAAATATGACACCAGGTGAATGTCATCAGATGGCTTACTCATGGGTAGAAAAACAAATCCTGCCTGAGTACCAGCTGTGCTTATTAACTACATGTATAATATATGATATAAACCTACAGGAGAGAATGTCTCAACCATGTAGTTCTAAAACACAATTTGTAAATTATAAAATCGTTAGCAATTGAATGACTTGACCTACTTCAGTATTGTGTTGGGGAAGAGGACACAGATAGATAGAGGGAAAGGAAGAAATAGGTAGAGAGAGATGGAGAAAGAGAGAGAGAGCGACGGAGAGAGATGAGAGAATGGCAGACAGAGACAGAGAGAGAAAGTTTGTTTATTACGCAGTATTGCATAGCTGTTACTGGATACTGGATAGTTAATTGAACTGTGATACAAGCAAGACTCCTACTATTACTCAGTACTATTTAGAGAGCTGAACCAATGCTTATTGACATCTTGCTCTATCATTTTCCACATTTTCAAACAAATCCAATGACCCCAGCCTGTGTCTTGCCCCCAGTTTAAATAAGTAGGGTCTTGAAAATCCTAGATGTAGAAAATGCCTTATAATAATTTTTCTTCAAAGCAGGGTTAATCCTATGAAATTTTTGACGATGAGAAGTGAAGAACAATACATTGTTTAAAATAGCAAGGCTTATGAATGTGAAAATAACTGCATCCAACCCAATTGAACCTTAAACATATATAACTTTTCTGACAGGTGGAATTAAAATTTTTTTGTTGCCCTCATAGAATCCCAGATGTGGCAGAAAGCATATTAAGGTCTAATTTTAGTTGTTTTTTTTTTTCTTCTTGGGCATTTTGTCCGCACAGTTTCAGACAAGTTTTGGAGGCTCGGTTACAAGGCTGTGATGTCTTGAGTTTTCTTTAGTAGAGGCAAAGTTATAATGGAAAGAGGAGTTTATTAGATAATTTATTCTCAAAATTACATTAAAAAAGGGGCTCTTTATTTTTGAAAAAAAATTCCTTCTACTCGTAAAGGACCAGAATTGAAACTTATTTCATGGCAGACAGTTGCAGCTCTAAGGTTATGCAGTCCAGCACAATTCAAACACAGATACCTCAAAATAGAGGAACTACTTTGTTTACCCCTACTTATTTCCTTTTATCATCCTTTGTGACTTTTACTCTTTTGTTGAACTAGTCCGAGCAACTATCACTGATCCCTTGAACTCTTTGCATCACAAATTGCGACAAACTAATGCAGGGCGAGTATATCTCAGTATATCGATTTCCTCAAGGTTTTCACTCCAAGGCTGATACCTCAACCGTTGATCTGATATCGAAATTTTTGTACCTTGGTGGTGGATCAAGCCAATATGAAAAACAATTGTCAACTGACCATCAAAGGACAAACAGCTCAGGAGCAGGCACGGAGATATGCAAAAACTGCCGCATTCTCTTGGCAACTGCCACCTGCAGTTTCCCTGGTCAACTCAGGCTATTGCAGGTCTAGAACCTTTTGACTCTAAGCCTACATATTTTTGGACAGTTATGAAATGACCTATCTATCGAGCTAAGTTATTCAATGTTGTGTTTCTTCTTGTCCCTCTGTTTCCAGGAGCTGAGTGAGTGGCACATGCCGAGGATGAAAACTCTGTGTGAGGCTCGGCCAGACATTCTGGCTTGTGAGACAATCCCTGCTCTGGCTGAAGCAATGGCGCTGGTGTCTTGTTTGGAAAAGTTACAGGAGAAAGCATGGCTCACTTTTCAGTTGAAGGTACAGATAGTAGTTGTGACAGTTAGAAATAGCAGTTAGTAGTAGTACTTAGTAGTTAGTGTTAGTGGAAGTTGTAGTAGTTAGTAGTTAGTAGAAGTAGTAGCAGCAGCAGCAGCAATAGTAGTAGCAGTATTAGTAGCAGTAGTAGCAGCAATAATAGCAGCAGTAGTAGCAGCAGCAGCAGTAGAAGTAGTAGTGGTACTAGTAATAGTAGTAGTAGTAACAGTAGTAGCAGCAGAAGTAGTAGTAGTACTGGTAGTAATAGTATTAGCAGCAGTAGCAGTAGTAGTAGTAGTATTAGTAAACAGTAGCAGTAGTAGTAGTGGTAGCAGTAATAGTAGTAGTGGTATTACTAGTAGTATTTGCAAGACCCACTCTATGAAGAATCACTTCACATTGAGTCCCTGGGTCAAACCTGACCCGCCTTGTAAGCGAGTATAGGTGTTTTGCCTTGTAGGGTAGGGTTAAGGTCTGTTTATACAGAGCGCGAACGCGGTTTGTTTGTCCTGGAATGGATAAGTCATGTTATAGAGGAACTGTTCAAATAGAGCACAAAAGTAAACAATTATCTGTTCGCGCAGCCGGCTGCTGAGATTGCCCCTTGAGCAAATTTTCAGAACGCCGCAGCGGCTTTCTTGCTATCAACCAATGAGCTAGTACCAACTCCCTTGCATTATTTCCCAAAATAGAAACTTCTAGGCATGGTTTTTCCAGAAGAAAGATTGGTCTATTCCTAGCTACTAGCTAGTCCACTTAAACAGATTTTAAAGGGTACTATACAGTCTTCACATTCAAATACATGAATTGCCAAGTCTATAAATTGTTTATTTCTCTCAACATATTGACCAGGATGCTAAAACAACAGCCTATGGAGACGATGTGCGAGTGGCACTGCAAGCAATCGTGTCATGTCCGTTTGTCGTTGCTGTGGGCGCTAACTGCTTCAGCTTAGCTGTGGTAGATGATTTTCTGAGCTACGTCCAAGACCTGCCATTGTTCGGCAAACCTCTGATCATCAAACCAAATGCTGAAAAGTCAGAGCATGATAAAAGGTACAACCGTTTCTTTGTTTAATGCCAGCTGAAGCATCTTTTTTTTATTGGCTAAAACTGTGCCTTCTGTAAGAGAAAGGAACAAATCTGTGAAGCAGAAACTCAGTGTTATTAACCAGTGTATCTACCTAAACAATGGGCTGCAAATTTCTTCTTGCATTCCAGGGCGAATTAGTCTGATTTCGCATTTTAACCTTCTTAAACCAAACATTTTTTTAACCTTCCGAACATCAAAAACTTCATACAATTATCAATATTTTGTTGAAAGTCATTGAAACTTTTAGTGAACTGAAATATTACTGAAAAAAAACCTTAATTAATATAAGTGGAATTCACTTAAAGTCAACACTTTTAAGGGAAACTCTCGCTTAAAGTCAACACTGTTTTGCAGTCCCATTCTGTATTTCTCTATATCTTTGTGGTGGTTAAAGTCATCTTTTGCTTGAAGTCAACTCATTTTTTGGTCCCAAGGTGTTGACTTTATCAGGATTCCACTGCACACCTGTTAAGTGGCATTTTCTCATTAAAAAAATGTTTTACTTCCAACTCATTCGGCCTCGGCATGAGACAAATGCCTCTCATTCTGTTCAAATGAGACGTAAGTTGAATGGCTTAGTTTTTAGATATAGGCTTTTAAAGTTTAGAAAGTGTTCAGAAGTCAAATTTTATTTTCGATATTGGCACATTAACCATTTCTAAAAAGTTTTCACACTTAATTCAGTTTAAAGTTTAATGTGTTTCATTTTAGTTGGTATGGCTGCTAAGGCCTCAACACCTTTATGGTTGTCTAAACTTTAAATGGCGTTTTCTCCTTTTTCTTAAAATCCAAAAGATCTAATCATGCCGACTTCAAACGGCAATAACTTTATACAGAAGCATGATAGAGCTTTTCTGTTTTTATATTTGAAAATAGAGATACTAATATCTGACTATGTTTTAGTTTCGATTTTTAAGACTCATTTTGACTCATTGCAAGACAAATGTCATATCTAAAACACCAAATAAACCTATTTGTCATTCATAAAAATGAGAATTGAAAAATAGATGTAGAGTTTGTGTCAATATGAATACATATAGGTCTCTTTATAAATCTTTTTATCACACGAAAACTTGACACTTGTTTTGAACCTTTTGCCATCCAGTCTGACAAAACCATTTAAGATTCACGAGCGAGTGGCGGATTGGGCTGCTGCCGGAGCTTGTTGGATTGGTGGATGCTGCTCAACGGATAGCACGGATATTGGTCAAATACGCCAAGCAATGGAGAAGGATCCTCACAGTCGCTTCATAGCTAAGGGAGAAACATTGGTGTGAAATGACCTGTCTTACACTCCTATTGCATTTACTTGTCTTGCAACCAGTCTTTGGGAAACAGGTGGTGTTCAATTTTCTATATTGTAATGCAGGGATGTCCATATTTCAAGCAACACATTTTTCTTACGTTTGCCATGTTATCGCTTGCTTTAACTAAGTCATGGTTTTACCAACTCTTTGAGTTTGAAAAGATATATATACATATATAATATGGATTATAGTCTTCCACCGCCGAGGGCAGTCTCAAGACTTTACATATTTCCCACAGCAGGCCAATACACACCAAAGCAAATTCAATTCATATTTCAGAGCATTACAGCACGGCTGCCTATTAGGCGCTCAAATACTAACATTCTACAAACTTCAACCACTGCCTATAGCCAGGTACCCATTTTACAGGTGGGTCGACTGAGGAAAGTGTGGATAAATTGCTTTCCTAAGGCAGTTACAACAAGCGTCGAGGTTGGGAATCGAACCGGCGACCGCTGGATCACAAGTCCGACACGCTTACCACTGAGCCACGCTGCTCCACACATACTGCTCTGCAGATACTTTTTTCCAAGTGTTGGTCTAAAATAGAAAGAGGAAGATCAGACTCATCGGGACAGCTGTCCTGCCAATGCCATAAACACAGATTCAATCAGTATTATACAGATTGTTTTACCAAAATATCAGAGAATACTGGTTTTCTGATTTTTTTTTTTTTTACAAAATACTGATTTTTTATACTGCTAGGCAACAGCCTCTCAATGGGCTAAGCTTCAGTGAGTTATTTCTCTCTTTGTTCCAATTTTTTCTTAATAATCTGAAAGTTATGTTCTTAGTACTTGTACCAAAAATGTTGTATATTAGGCCATACTGTATTTATTTTACATGTAATATGGTACGACATGTACTAAGAAATACTACCTTTACCACTACTACTACTACTTCTACTACTACTACTACATTCCTCCTTTCTTTCTTTAAATGATGTAAATAATGCAGGTTGTCCTTCAAGTTGCATTGCTGGTTCCTAACTTGCATTTCCATTGCATGAATTTGCCCACGGCGGGATTTTTCTTCTGGAACTTGAATAGAGTAAAAATGGTTCTTCTCTACCCATTTTTTCTCTAAGAATTTGAATGCACTAGCCTTTTTATTTTGTTGTATGTTTTGTTATGCATTGCAAATGTGATAGTACTAGTTTATACTCAGTGACAATTACATATTTAGTAAGTCATTACATGTCACTTGTGATGGGCTACCAACCATTTCTAGTGTTTCCAATGACACTATGATGCTTTTTATTGTTCAAGGGTCTCAAAATTTATGAAAGGTCATGAGAGAGCCCTCATTCCTTACATCACAGTCTGGCTCATAAAAATTTTAACCTGAATAGTTGAAGTTTTTTTTGTTGCTTTATTTAAACTAGATCTATACATGTATTCAGATTACAGATTTTATATTTCTTTCGTAATAAATACTGGTACTTATAATATGATTTGTGGATAATTCAATGTGAAGTTTTGTTACGGTACCATCGGTTTTGAGACATCTATAGGATTGAATGAATAGGGAGAAGACTATTTCTTTATATCAAGTTTAGATATAGAAAAAATGAACACAAGTTCTCTCTTTATGTGCTGTAGCTATTTTCATCAGGTTTAATTCATTTCTTTTTTCAAAGCCTGACCAACTGGGTAGCAAAAATGGTTAGACACTATAGATTGTATAATTGGCTTTGCCTTGACTTTTTCGGACAGTTAGGAGTCACATGCTCATGGTGGCCCTTGATAGTTCTTTATCGGTTCTGTGTTGAAGTTGAACCAACTTCTTTTAAGACTGTAAACTTCAGTCAGTCTAATTTTAGAATAGAACCTACATTTACAACACACTCTAAAACACACAAGTTATGATGTAGTCTCAGGAATAAACACATCAATGACTAAGAATGAAGATTAAATCATAATTTGTGGAATAGGTTTGTTGAATATTATCATTGCATTTGAATTGAAACCTAGTCAAGTCTGCTGGAATCAAATTTGCTGAACTCTGCCGGTCCATTCACCGGCTCACAGAGGTTCTTATTCTCCCTAGATCTAATGCCATACAGCCACTTTTAGTGGCTCTTTGAAACTTATGAAAAAGATGACTCTAAGTCTAACCTAACACATGGATGGAATCAGTTATAGTGGGATCCACCTAAAGCCAAAACCTTGCTTAAACTAAAGTCAACACTGTTTCACAATTCCATTCTGTATTTCTTTATGTCTTTTTAATGGCTATTAAAAGTCAACTCTTGCCTTATGATAACACATTTTTTTTCGATTCTGAGGTGTTGATTTATCAAGTTTCCATTGTAATTTGATGTTACATAAGTCAATTTTTCACTTCAGTCAATATTGCTGATCATGTCTCTTGTTGACTGTATTTGTTAATGATAGAGTAAGATATGAGCATTTGTTTTGAAATTGATTGCAAAATGTTGTTGTAGACCATTTACTTTAGTGTAAAAAGAGTTGAAATATTTGAAACCTGGATAATTGAAGCACTTGTTTAATTCAAACTATATGTCTTGCATTCTGTCCAAATGAGTCTTAAGTCGAATGGCTCAGTTTTGAGATAAAGGCTTTTAAAGTTTATTTGGTTTTCAGACGTCAAAATTTTTGTATTTCAAATATTGTCGCAAAAACCAATTCTAAACAGTTTTTATATTAAATTATTGTTGCGAATTCATGTTTTATGTGTTTAATTTTGGTTGGTATGGCTACCAAGGCATGAAGACCTTTAGAATTGTTTAAACTGAAAATGGTATTTTCCCCCGTATCTGAAATTTCACAAGACCTAACCCTGCTGACTTCAAACGCCTATAGGTTCATACAGAAGCATGATAGAACTTTTGTTCCGGGGTATGTAAAAGTAAAAAAAAAATAGCTTTTTTGTGATACCAATATCTGAATACTTTCCAATTTTGACATGAACTAATTTTGACCAGTTGCAAGACATATGTCCAGTTTGCTGATTTTATCACTTTTTTTTATAACATATATAAACTGATAATTTGAATTTTGGATGATCAAGAGTGAAATTTTTGTATCGACTGTGGAATCCTGTTAAGATA
>BMAT01002279.1:27960-41550 GCA_019649035.1 Elysia marginata | reverse complement strand
CCCCCCCCCCCCAAAAAAAAAAAGGCTTTGAAAGCAGACAAGATCATATCTCAGAAAATAAGAAATCAGAGAGCTACCATGACTTAGACTTTTAAAAATTCATAAATTTTTATTCAGTGCCTTCCATTTTCATGTTACGGTACATATAGCTATGCACAAGTAGGTCCAAATTCAACTGAGGTTGAGAGACGGGGAACAATTTTTTCAACTGTGCAGTAGCAGTGACCACATATACCAGGACACAATCTCCTGAACTCAATTCAGCCTTTTCTTTCAGCCAGCTTAGCTTGAGATATATTTCCATCCCAATCCTCTCTCTTCTATGTCCACCCCATTCTCCATATATCTCTCCATCTAATAGGCTGTGTAATCTGGAAGTTTCGAAGAGTTAGATGAGAGGGGGAACATAATGTATTTGTTTAAATTTTTTTTTTACTTTGGCATTCTTGGAAGGTTTAAATACAGGTAACTATGGCAATCTCTTCTTTTACGAGTTTTTGAAAGTAAAACAAGCAGTGCAGTTGACTTGAAACAGACTTTCGATCGCCCTAGAGATTAAAGACAACATTTCAACGTTGACTGTTGCAGGAAATCCCAGTTAACCTCGATTGAGTTTATTTCTAGTAAGCTGAACTTCTCCTTAGTCTATTCAATAATAAAAAAAAAAAAAACAGTTTATAACAGCCATCATGCTCTAATCCAAAAGAAATTCTTTTTTAAATAAAATTCTGTTTGACAAAGTCATACTTTAATTTTCTGAGAAATGAATTCACAGTTGGCCACTCCATAGCTGTAATTTTAAAACTTGACTGTTTACCTCACATTCCTTGGATGTAAAAGAAACTTCAAACAAAGTAGCGCTACCATAGCTTTTAAAAGATTATGTAGTGTATGGGAATCAACAGGAGAAATCTTTATATTGGCCACGAGGATAGAAGTTTAACTGCACTATGGCAGGAATTATAGGCTCTGTAAGTGTAAGCAATTTCAACGAAACAGAGAACACTTAGATTAAAACTTTTATTTCTCACTAATGAAATTGCTACAGAGCCATAACACTTAACAGAAAGCCATCTTGTTAAGCTCTGTAGGACCCAAGACGTAAAAACTGCCAAACTGCTGAGCAGTCTAGAGGCACCTCGAAAGCCTGCAGAGGTCTCTCTGAAGGAAATGACCAATGTTTTGCAGCAACATCACAACCCACGACCTTTCACGATTGTTCAAAGGTTTAAATTCAACACACGTGTGCGGGCACAAGAAGAATCCATCAGACTCAGAGCTTATGTAGCTGCTGAACTTACACGCCTCACTGAGTTTGTGGGTCTCAGGACAAGTTAGGAGAGATGTTGCGGGACAGAGTAGTATGCAGTGTTAATGACAGGTAAATACAACAGAGACTTCTTTTGGAAGGAAACCTCACGTTCGCAAAAGCATTAGAAATCGCACAAGCAATGGAAACAGCCGCTCGGGATGTGAACGATTTTACAATTCGAACTGAGATCAGTGTCTTGAAATTCACCAAGCTTCTTTCAACAAAGATTAGAGTAAGTTCTAGAGTCACATGAAAGTGTTTTCAAATCATCCGCTGGCTGCCTTTGTGGTACCAAGGTCAAGCTGTACACGGAGCCGGGCACTTTCCCAAAGTTCTGCAGATCGCGACAGCCTCCCTATGCCTTGCCATGGCAATCGAAGAAGAGTTGAGTCGTCTTCAATTCAACGTGATGAAATTATTGCACCCGTTGAGCACTCCGAATCGGCTACCCCTATTGTTCCGGTGCTGCAGAGGGATGGAACAGTTCGCATTTGTGGTGACTGCAAGACTACATTAAACAAAGTATGCAAGGAAGACAACCACCCTATTCCAGACATCAATGATCTGGCTTATGGTTAAGTTATGCCCTGTCTGGGGGTGATAAGTACATTAAATTGGACTCAACTCATGCCTACACACAGCTCGAGCTCGATGAGCATTCGAATGAGTTGACCACCATCAATATGCACAAGGGCTTATTCACCTACCATCGCCTTTGTTTCAGGATTTCTACAGCACTTGAAATCTTTCAGCGCACCATGGAGGGTGTATGTCGTCATGTTCTTGGCTGTGTCAACTACCTTGATGATGTCTACGTTACAGGCAAGAATGACCAAGAGCATCTGGACAACCTTGCTAAAGTTCTCGCAATTTGTCGAGAAAAGGGAATTTCGTTGCGCAAAGACAAGTGCGGGTTCATGCAGCAGGATGTGACTTTCGTGGGTTACCGCCTCAACAAACATGGCATTCATTCCCTTGATGAGAAGTTTCACGTGATTCGTGTTGCCCCCACTCTTCGCAATACGCAGGAGCTGAGATCATTCTTAGTTCTTCTCAATTATTACGGAAATCCATTCCCAATGTGCCAAACCTTTTGGCTCCTCTAAATCTTTTACTTCACCATGGACAACGTTGGGTGTGGAGCAAAGATCAAGAATCAGCTTTGATAAAGGCCAAAAATGTGTGATACTCAGATAAGGTGTTGAGTTTTGACGTATTCTAATCCTAAAAAGGAAATTCTAGTTGTGTGTGATGCTTCACCTAATGGAGTAGGAGCTATTCTAAGTCAGTTGGATGACAACAGTGAGGAGAAACTGGTTATCTCCCATACACCACTGTAACATAAATTAAGCACCACACAGGTTGAGAATGATAACTCTAACCTTTATACAGGTAGCTTGTGTATTAAATGCCATGTAACAGCAAAGCCCAAGGGCCTCATATAGTCATAATCAAACATTTTTGATTGTTGTTTTTTACATTAAGGATTACGCAAGTCTATTTAGCTATCTAGCTGATAGAAATCAGATTCACAGCAGTCTTTTGATCTTATAGTCCTTTCAGCAGAGGGCAGTGCACAGCGTTGGCACAGTAGTAAAAATACAGCTCAAGATTATCTTCTGCTCAAGGCGTGGTTTTGCTTTCTCCAAACATGATAAGGACTTCTTTTGTTTTGGCTAAGTCTGGTGGTGATCTTTGCCTCTTGTCTAGCACATTGACAGCTGAGGGGCAAGCTTTCAGGAGAGCTGCTACTGTCTCTGTATGTCCTTTTTCTGATGCCTGAAGAAGAAAAAAATTAAGATAATAAAAATTAGATATCGTGCATTGAAAGAGAAAAAACGGAAACAAAATGCAATTTACTAATTATTGATAGTATTTGTCTCCCTTGTCATGGGGTAACCATGATTGTGGATATTATCAAACAATCAAATTGAAAACATATTTCTTTTTAGCTGGTTTTCTGTCTGCACATACGCAAAAACGCTTTAATGCAGTCCTACTAGCCATCAACTGTTTTAAAATTTGTACACATGTAGTATTTTTGAAACTCCAAAATATAAAAGGAATTTTTAGGTAGTATATCGATGGCATGCACATCAAACTTCAGATGTTAATATAAAGAAGCCACATCAGAGGTTTGATGTGCCTGCCATTGATATGTATTTTACATGCATAGAACTTCAAGCAAGATTCTTCACCCATTTTTGTTATATGTCTATGACTGAGTTCTTTGTTGTCCCTAAAGCATTTCCTGGCAAGGTGGCCCCTGATGGCCCCTGAGATCCAAAAGTAAGGTAATCAGGGCTGCGTTGTACTTGTTAAGTCAGTCTACTTTTAAGTGGTCTTTGCCATGTGCGGAGTGGTATTTTCGTGTCGTCAGATGACCAGGTCTTTATTGGTGAATGACTTAACTCAGTCCATACAAGGTATAGAAATAGGTAGACACAATGCCATTTTGTCCAGGAGGCAAACATCTAAAAGCAGAATAACTTTCACATCCCAAAAAGGCTGACCCATGACTTTTTTTTTTTTAAGAGGGTTGAGGTTTGAATTTGTTGACCCAGAGAGGATGAAAGATTCCAAATCATTGAATTTCATCTCGTTATAGGAGTGGTGTGGTGACAAATCGTTAAAAATTGCAGCCATACATCAAATTTTCGTAAAGAGACATCATTTGATTTGAATTGCTAAAAAACAAAAAAAAAAAGAGGATAAGTGATAAATCTCAAAAACATTCCTGACAGCTGACTTACTAGAACTGGCTTGTTGAAATACAGAAAAACTATGCATGTAGTTAAAGACTTGACATCAATCATGGGTAAAGGGCACACAAGCCATCTTTATTCTGGGACAAAAATAAATACAAGTAGGCGTATGTGTACTATGTAGGATCTAAATGCTACATAAGTCATTCTTTAATTATATCAACATGGCCTTGGAAGTCAAAGTGATGTTGATCTAACATTGTATTTGTAAGTTGTCTAGAAATAAAGATACAGTGGTTCTCAACCTTAATGTAATCCGCTTCAGCGGGACTACCCCCACTGCAGGGCTTTGGAGGAATCCCTTTTTTTGTCTCTATATATACAGTCTACGAACTGTGCATGGATATTTAACGGAGCAAGGACAGGCCCATACATGGATACAGTGGGAGAAATTTGGTGAGCTACAGAGGAATTTTATTAACAAGAAAGCAAATAACCTTTCAGTAAGCAGAGCGGTCAAAGCCTGCGTAACTTCATAAGACAGTAGTAGGCACATTCTGAACTTTGCTCAAATTCAAGGGCTCATGCATGCCTTCACTAACACTAATCAAAGTGGGGTTTATCATCAGGGCATATATAATGTGTGTAAGTGGTTTTTTTTATATACTGATTCCCTTTTGTGGGAACTTGCCTACAATAAAATCCTGCTGTAGACATGCTTTTCTGTATGAAGCTTAAGAAGGAAAAAATGAGCTGAGTTGAACGCTAAACAACTAAATATCTAATACTTTATGTAAAGTGCTCTGAGCTTTGTTTGATAGAAGGCGCTATGAATATGAACTTATTATTATGATTACTATTATCAACTTCAGGCGCACTGTCAGTAGACCGGTGGAAACACGGACTAGACGTTTGCCTATATAGTGAGGTGACTGAAAGGTTTTCATGTTTGTGTATGTGGCTGGCTAACAATGCGAATAAGCTTGTCAATAAATCGCTGATAACCAGCAAAAAGTTGATACCAGTATAAGAAAAAAAATAATAGGCAGTCTGAAATTAGATCAATAAAAGAAAACGTCAGTAGAGCATCTGTCAATCAAAAAGGATTACACTGCAGTAACTTTGCAACAATAAACAGCCCTGGGGCAGCGTGGCTCAGTGGTTTGCACTTTAAACTTGTGATCCTGCAGTTGCGGGTTTGATTTCCAAACACAAAGCATGTTGTACTTGTAATTACCTTAGGAAAGCAATTTACCTGCACTTTCCTCTGTCCTTTCACCTGTAAAATGGGTACTGGCTAAAGGCAGTGCTTGAAATTCATGGAGTGTTTGAGCGCCTAACAGGCTGCAGGACTGTAATGCTTTGAAATTAGAGTTGAATTTGCTTAGGTATGTAGTGACCTGATGGGTGAGAAATATGTATTTTAAACTCTTGAGACACCCGTTGGTGGTGGCAGATTGTAATCATACTCATTCTTTGAAGCAATAACCAGTAAATGTTTATAGACAACCTTTGGTGGTGGCAGATTGCAATGATACACATTCTTTGAAGCAAGAACCAGTAAATGTTTATAGACAACCTTTGGTGGCGGCAGATTGTAATCATAATCATTCTTTGAAGCAAGAACCAGCAAATGTTTATAGACAACTTTTGGTGGTGGAAAATTGTAATCATACTCACATTCTTTGAAACAAGAACCAGTAAATGTTTATAGACAACCTTTGGTGGTGGCAGATTGTAATCATGCTTGTTCTTTGAAGCAAGATCCAGTAAATGTTTATTGTCTTACCTTGTGCAGGGCGGTCATACCATCGCAGTCTTGCAGCTCAGGGTTTGCCCTGTGATCAACGAGCAGCAAGACAACATCAGTGTGACCCATGTACGCAGCTCTGTGAAGTGGCGTCGCTTGGCTCGACTGGGTCTGACAATTCACATTCGCCCCGTGGGAGATAAGTAGCTCACACACCCCAACATGACCACTCCGGCTGGCATAGTGCTATGAAAAAAAAACACCACTGAAAGCTAAGTTTATGGTAATGGAATCAAAAAGAATCAAAACAGCAAGCAGGGTTTCACTTTCAGTTTCTAATCTAACTCAATGACTAGTCAGAGACGCTTAATTGATCAAATGTAATTACATAGAAGTCAAAATATATACATGTAGAACTAGAAAATATACAATACAAATACATTGTAGTTTCTTCTTTCCAGTGCAAAGTCCACATGACTGAAAGTGGTTTTCTTGCAAACAGCTGGAATGAGTCGTAAGTCACAATGGCTTATTTGAGAAAATACAATTTGAAAGTCTTCTTTTTCCTTCTTCTTTCTGTAAAAGTTTTGACACCTTTCCACAACAATCTGATAACTTCACAAAACTGTCTACTTTTTAAAGCTCAGAAAAAATGCGTTTCTCAAACAAGCAACGCCTTAGACTGTTAAACATGAGACATCCGACTCATTCATCCTGGTTGCAAGACATACCGTAGAGAATGCATGTACCTGATAACTCTACATTCAACTCAAGGGCCCAAGACATTCATATCAAACTAAAGAAAGTTGAATCACATGCATACATAAGAAAATAGTATTAAAGGGTCTTTATGTGCCATAATATTGATCTCAATGAAATTTCATTCATACTACTACATTGAGTCTGATGGTAAGCGACTCGTTTGCCAGAAAACACTGAAAATACATAAATATCAGTGGCTACACGCCACTCAGTGGCTGATGAAAAAATGTGTGTTGAAGAGCCTGGTGGTGAGAGGGACTGAACAGAAACTGATCACTCAATTTTGTATGAAAGCAAAACATTTATTTAATTAAATAGAAGTAAATCTGGCAGCATGTTTGTTGATAAAAAGTTTCCCCGCAACTTTAACACAGAAATGATTAGGGACACCAGAAGTATGAAGGGCAAGATCACTTTGTAGACGTCGGATTAAATGGAGTGCACTGTACACATAAGGACATTAGAATAGAAAATGACTGGATCAAACCAATAGATTTCGTGTGGCGTCGTGGTCTAGTGGTAGACGCTCGGCTTTCAGACCAAGAGGTCTGGAGTCAAGAGTTCGAGTCCTGCTTTCGGCAGGTCGCCGTTAAGTCCTTGAGAAAGGCTATTTCCACACATTTCTTCGCCGCACTCATGCGTTAAAGGAGTACCCGGCTATAGGCAGTGAAAGATCTTGTCAGTGTGCTGGAGTGATGCGCTTTATGAGCTGCTCCTCTGTGAGTTCAGAAAGGGACTTGGTTGGTAAAGGCCTGTCAGGGAACCCATGTAAAGCGCTTAGAACACATTAGTGGATTAGGCGCTATATAAAAAATGCTCTTTACTTTACTTTAGATTTAAGTGACAAGGTAAAAAACCTATGCTTATGCATGCATCCTTGTTCTAGCGGTATTGCACTCAAATGAATGTAAAAAAATGTTCGAAAGATCCATGATCTAATCTAAAATTAAATCTGATAGCCTTAGTTTGACAGGCCAGAAATCAAAATAGCAATGCAGTGATTGAGGTTATGACTCCACCTGATAAAATTTAGGGTAAAAAAACGTAACTTAACCACTTATGTTAAAATCTCCATTAGTCTCGTTATGATGGTGTTCCTAGGCCCTCCTTACAGTTAGTATGTCTGAACCTCAGACCGCAACTACAAAAAACCTTTTTTTTATATATGTTTTAAGATATCCAACTCCTTTGTTTAATTTCTGTCACTTGAATAAGTTGAAACTGAAATCAGGTTTACAATCCTATATTAAGTTCTAAGACAGTTGTCTTGCACTTAGACTAAAAGCCTTGCTTTATTATCCTAGGTTGGTTGACTTTTCTCCACTATCTTAAACTAGCTCAATCTAGTATTTAGTGAACAGATAATAATAATTATAATTTATAAGAATAATAATATTCTCAATAGTAATTTGAAATAGTGGTAACAACTGTGGTACCTCGAGACTTTTCCAGATTGATAAAAATATATCGATTACTATACCTTCATATCGCCAATAAGTTACTTTTAGAATGCAGCTTCTTTTAAAGTAGTCAATATCGATATTGATTTATTCACCTGGTAAAGTTTCAAAGAACCGCAGTTGTTCAAAAGAGCGCCTTTTGCAACAGAAGCTAGCTCTAGGCGCTTTACATGTTAGCAGTATTTGATTAGTTTTTGTATAGTTTACCCTAACAATAGATTTGCCTATGCTTGTAAATGTAATGTCATGGAATGGATTGACATGGTACTAGGCTTTAGGCTGACTTTGTCATTTGGATGTGCTGCAACCTATAGAGATGTATCTTGCCATATTAAAGTTATGTACACTGATCAGTAAACAAATTAACATTATTACTGCACTCTACCAGAAACACCCAACTCACACCCAGGTGTAAGAAAATGTTTTTTTTCTGATAGATTTTGCTATGCTGACAAAAAAAATGTAATATAAATTTATAATCATTGCAAATTGATTGTTTTAGAGATATAGATCTAGTTGAATATGGGTTTTTCACTATCTTTTCTTTAAAGAGACTAACTCTAAATTTCATGCCTTCATTTCCTCCGAGAATGGGTGTAAGAGTGCAATTATACCAAGTTGACAACAAATTCCGGTTAGGCTAGCTATAACGATGGCAGGCACATCAAACCTCTGATGTGCCTTCTTTATACATATTAAGTCTTAAGATCAGAGGTTTGATGTGCCTGCCATCGATAAGCACTTTCTAAGAAAAAAGTAATATTTAGGCTAACTCGTCAGATCTTCAAGTTCAAGGCCTACCAAATCTACAGTACACTGTACAGTAAGCCCTACAGTCTCAAAATTTAACCAATGGTGCCCTCATTTGGACTAGATCTACTTTCAATGTACATATTTTAGACCTATACTAGTCTCATCTATCTATCTACACTGCAGCTGTAGCCTAAGCCTAACACTATATTATTAGTAGGCCTATAGATCTAGACCTAGATCTAGATCTATATAGATAGAAATTTAGAATCGCTGTTTCTCTTACAAGAGCTGTATAACCAGACTTGTCTGTCCTGTTCACGTCATCACCTCGATTTAGTTTTTTTAATACACCATCTAGGTCTCCTGCCAAAGCTGCACTCCAAATACCTCTTTCAAATTCTAACTCATCTAAATTCTGATGAAGGGAGGGGTTTGTTTGGCTGTGATAACAGTTGTGATCGTGTTGGTCTTGGCAATGTTTCTTGGGGGCTGCCATTTTCACTATTTGTTTTGGAAGTTTTCAGTTTTGAAAAGTAAAATTGACTTTTTGTGAGGGAGTGAGATTTTACAAAGTATTTTAGAGTTATCTCCCTTAGGTAGAAGACTTAGCGAGCAATGAAAACTTGAACAGGCCACAGAAATCCAAGAATAGTCTATTCTTGGATTTCTGTGCACCGCACCGATTGGTTATAGCAGGGGATACAGTTAAACGAGTTGATTCATTCAAATTCCTGGGTACCATTCTGTCTAGCACATTAGGCTGGGAATTAATTAACAACAACATATTAAAAAAAAAAAGGCCAGACAGCGTATGTACTTAAAAAAACTTAAGTGTTTTAAGGTCAATAAGATGGCACTCATTAGCTTTTACTGAGCCATTGTGTAGAGCATCTTTTTTTTCCCCTGTGCAATGGTGTAGAGCATCTTAACTCAATCGATTATTGTTTGGTTTGATAGAATAGCAGGAAAAGAATTTAAAAGTCCGAACTCATTTTCATAAACACACAAAATTTAATTGGTGTGAATCTGCCATTTTTTGAAAGATGAAGAAAGAATGAAAGCCAGAACAGAAAAGATCTTGAAAGATGACAACCACCCAGCAAGGAAATATTTTGATTTATTTTTACCCCACGGGCGAAGACTAAGGGCGTTCAAGTCAAATCAACGATTAGTAAATTAGCTTCTTTCAACAAGCCGTAAAAATTTTTAATGGAACTACAATTAAGAGGTTATTCTAACTGAATCTTTTGACTTAATGAAGGACATATTAAGATGGGGTGTTTCGTTGAGTGGCATGGTTAAGTGGAGTGCACGCGTCTCTTGTTCGTTATAGCAAAAGAAGAAAATCCTACACATATACAGAGAGAGGAAGGGGAGAGAGAGAGAGAGAGAAAAGAGAGAAGTGAGAGAGAGAGAGAGTTTGAGAGAACATCTCATTTCTTTCATACATTTACTGATAATCTTTAATAATGTACTTTATTATAATATTCATAATGTTAGAATCTGCCGGCCTAATTGAGCATTGCTTGTTTTCAATACATGTTCTTATCTAACTTTGTATCGACTGAGTAAAATTGAAATGAATTGATGTAGACACGCGCATACAAACACTTTTGAAACTGGGACTGAGATAAAGAAGGGCTGTTGAAACAATTAACACATCGGGGGTGGAAAATCTGTATCATTCTGATCATCGACAATGCCTCGCTAGTGGGCACAACCGTATGAACTCCCACATAAAGTACAAAATTTTTAAGATTACAGAGAGCCCACGTTGGCAGTGTAGATCAGAATATCAGGACTTGCGATAGGCCACTAGCGAGTCGTTCTCAGTACCAGGCCATCCAGCCCAAATGTAAACAAATTTGTGTCCAATTGTCATTTGGTCTATCAAAGATTTAAAGATTCCAAGATGCAAAATTTTTTATTGATCCCACCAGGGAAAATTCTTTGGACAAGCTTATCATAAAAAACAAAAAACAATTATGAACATAAACATAGAACGTATAAATTAAAAATGTTAGTATAAATCATTAACTTTAACTTTAAATCACAGCCTTTTTATATATGATAATTATCTATATACTAATATCACACTCTTAAAAAACAATCAAAACGCAATCAAAGTATATTCGTAACATAAAAAATTATTGGCAATATAAATATGGAGTATTCAGATCTAGATTGTAAGGAATTTTCTTTTTAAATTTTTATTGTGTAAAGAAATCGATCTAGGTATAAACGAGTTAGCGTATCTCTGTGTTCGAACTTTTTGAGCCCTTAGCCTCCCACTACTCTCGATGACTCTCGTGCTAAACTCTGTCCATAAAGGGTGTGTTAGGTCGTTTCGTATACAGTCTGTCTTTTGTTTTGTTCTCCTTGCGCAGATAGTGTCTAAATCGTCTTGGCTTTTACCCACCACTCCACCCCCTTTCCTAATAATTTTGTTCAGGCGCTCCTTGTCGTGCTTACTTAAATTTCCTCCCCGGCATATATAAGGCCGAAGGATTAAACACTGCTCACAAAATATGAGTAAAATATTTGAAGCAATTGTTGATTTACTTTAAAAGACCTAAGCTTGCGTAGGCAGTACATTCTTGAGCATTGTCAATAGTAGTTCCAAGGTACTTAAAACTGTTAACTCTTTCAACTTCTCTTCCTTTTATTTTCACTGCCTCTGGTGACTATTTTTCCTGAAATCGACCACCATTTCTTTTGTTTTATCAACATTCAATTCAAGATAGTTATTGTCACACCAATCAACAAAGTTTTTTATTTCTAGAAGATAAGAGGTGTCTCTGTCGTTAGTCACTAATCCGGTCATTACAGTATCGTCAGCATATTTTGCAATAATGCAGTTTTGATGGGAGGATCTGCTGTCAGAAGTATAGATGGGAAAAAAGAAAAGGAGAGGGAACTGTACCCTGCGGTCCCCCGTTATCTGTTTCTATCAGACGGGACGATGTTTTTGTGTTCAATTTCACAAATTGAGGTCCAAAACTTAGGTAATCTAGCAACCATAAAATATTAGAGGAGCGAATATTCATATATATGACATTTTGTTACAGAGGATGTGAGGTTGTATTGTATTAAAAACACTAGAAAAATCTTAAAACATCAATTCTTCCAACCCTTACTCTGAGTTAGAAAATTAGCAAATTAAAAAAATTTTTGATTGAAGGGCCGGCCTTTTACACGCTTGTGTTAAACATACGGGATGAGACTGAGAGGTGTGTTATGTTTTGGGCAACTGGCCTGGGTTTATACCGTCTCGGCCACTAGGCCAATATCCTGCAAGACAGTTCAAACAATCACAGCTCTATCTGTAATAAAGGCCTGCTGCGAAAAGCCTGGCCGCCCTGCAGATGACCGCAGAGTTCATCGGGGCTGCAATTGGAGACCTTGCGCGCCGACGACGAAAACGTATGACGTAACGAACATACATACATAGCGTGGGTTTTACAGAAGACGATTCGCTGACGGGCTCCGTTCGCTCATCAGCCGTCTTGGGTTTCCTCAGCTATGGGTTTCGTCTTCCTGAGCGGGCCCGTAGCGCATAAAATCTATTGTCTGTGTATAGACATTTCGGGCATTTCCACTAAAAAGCCTACTTCTCGCCAATGCTAATTTCATACCTATACAATATTTCAATCATTTGATTGCGCAGTGGCTGCCTCCATTATTTATTCTGATCTCTAGATCTATAATTCATATGAGGCATACCTTAAATGTTATCGTTTGTTCTCGGTGTTTGTTGTTTATGGCTACGTGTTGGTGTGCTTCCGGATTTAAATGGTTGCCTTTGGTGCGATTTGGATCTTCCCGTTCAAGTAAGCGAGTCGCTTAGAGAGGCTAGGCAAGGACCTTTGCCATGAAACTCCTTTATTAAGGAGCGTAGTGGCGACATGGTTTAAGCTATGTTTCTCTAAGTGGCAAGGCGGTGGGTGCCGAAGCATCTATAAGTCGAAGGTTCGAATCATACTAAGGGCAGGCATTTTGGGCATTTCCACTAAAAAGCCTACTTCTCTCCACTGCTAATTTCATACCTTTACAATATTTCAATTGTCTGTGTATAGAACCGACAAGAATCAAAGACGAACAATGAATAAAAGTGTACAATTTCGCTCAATAGGTTTGAGACTTTTTCACCAAATGGTGCATTGGAAATGAAAAATTACTTTGTCTTCTTTTTTCAATTTTAGGCTCGTCTGAAATCATCTACCCATGGCATGTGCCACTGGTAGTTATACAGTCCAAAAATCTTACCGCAAGGTTGGAACAAGCAGTGACAGAAAGACAGATGCTTCCATCTCGAGGTCAGGTACCGGCTCTGTGGCCTAGCGGTAAAGACACTCGCTCAGAGATCGGGTGGTACGAGTTCGATCCCGGGCCGAGTCAAACCAAAGACTTTAAAATTGGTATTAGTAGCTGATCCGCCTGGTGTCTGGCTATGAATTTAGTGCTAAGTCTGGTCGGCCCGGTGTCAGGATAATGTGACTGGGTGCGGTGTATGCAGCGCTCCGTGCATCACAATGTGGCAGCACGCTTTCAATTGTCCCAAGCGCCGACTCTGATGCAACATTGTAGTTGAAAAGAGACGTTAAAATTTAAACTACCAACCAATCGAGGTCGGGTACTTCGTGTAACATCTGCTTGCCTGTCACTCATCTCATTGGCTTATCTGGCAACTCTGACTTCAACATGGAAGACAAACGGCGGCGTGACGTCATACTTCTCCACAGCTGCTGCTGCAGACGACAATCACAACCAACATGGCGGACCCGGCGGTACCGGAAGTCAAGAAGTGAGGACTCATTCGAAACAATCATCGAAGCCCGTAGTGGCGCA
>BMAT01002277.1:16561-29366 GCA_019649035.1 Elysia marginata | reverse complement strand
AAGGCTGTGTCTCAACAAAATATGAATTTAGAGACGATGGTACTCACCTTACGAAAAATCAAATTATGACAAAAAAAATCAAACTTTTGATGCTAAATGGCATTTGTTTACCTTAGATAAATGGTTTGGGAAGGTAATTATGTTGATTTCAATTTGGTGATAATTTTTCACCGATACCTGAATATTTGACCTCACATGCCCTTAAGTAGGCTAAATCAGTGTAAACTTTGTATGACTTGTTTATAATCAGAGGCCCTGGGCTTTTGAATTATCTATGTAGGTTTCAAATTATTTTAAAAAAAGCTTATTACTTTCTTGGAAGTTTTCTATTATTAAGTTATACAGATAATCTACACCCTTAGTTTTCGCCCGTTGGGACTTTGGGTAAAAAAAAAATTAAAATATTATTTCCTTTCTGGGTGGATGCCATCTTTCAAGATCTTTTCTGTTCTGGCGGACATTCTTTCTTCATATAAACTTTTAAGAGATGGCAGATTCAGTTCACACCAATTAACTTTTTTGCGTATACATGACAATTGAGACCAGTCTTTTAATGTCCTTTTAAATTTTTTGCTGTTCTATCAAACCAAAGTCCAAGCAATAATCGATTCAGTTTTGAAAGATGCTCTTCACAATGGCTCTGTAAAAGTTAATGAGTGTCACCTTATAATTTATTGACCTAAAAAGACCTAAGTTTTCTTAAAAAGTACATATGCTGTCTGGCCTTTTTGTATATATTGCTATTTCATTCTCACTTTAATCATGTACTAGACAGAATGGTGCCCAGGAATTTGAATGAATCAACTCGTTTCCCTGCTATTTAAGTATTTATAGGAGAGAACTGTGGTGAAATTGGTCGCTTTGACCTGGTACTCCGTGGAGTAACGGAGATCGGCGGAGGAAGCTGAGGCCTGACGGTGGGCCCGAGGGCAAACTACAGGTACCTCGTCCATTTGAAAGTCAAAAAAATGTCACAAACACCAGAAATATTAATCGGAAAGACTTTCGCACTACACAACCACTTACCCGAGAACAGTCATGGAGAGTGGTAAGTCATGACTAGAATCTATTAGATCTATATTAAAAAAAGTTAAAAATCGGCCCGCGCTTTTAAAATCTATTGTATCCTCCGGGATGGAACAGTCATAAGAACTGAATTTGGAAGTTAACCAGAGTTAACGTAAGTAACTAGGGTTTTAAGTATTGTTTTCAAAGTGGTTGTGCAGTACGGAAGTCTTCCCTATTAATCGAGTAAACGAATAAAACTCCTGATGCGAGACTTGTGAGTTCTTTTAAAATCTTGAAAACGTGAAAAGTCGTGTGAAGAACGTAGAAAATAAGTTTATTCAACTTAAAACGGAGAAATCAACATGAAACAGTATTTATTGTTTTACATCCAGCAGTAGTCGAAAATAATAACAGTGGAATTGCCAATGTCCAGCATAAACAAATCGTAGATCTAACTTTTTTACAAAATCGCTCACTCTCTCTTCATCCAGTATTCTATCCTCTCAGTCCTCTTACTAGTCTTAGTCTTTTTTTATGAACCACGCGAGCTCTATTTATTTAAGCAAAACACATTTCTAGAACACAATGTCATGGTCTAGCTTTTACTTGAATTTTCGACCCTTTACAAGAAAGGTGAGAAAGGCGTGGCCTAATAGGGCAGCGACACCCAATCGCAAGCCAAGTTAAAAATAGGTCGCCCGAAATTCCTCCTACATCATCAAACATTATGTAAATTAACCGGAAGGTGGGAATCTAGATAAATCCAGAAGCCCAGACCTACACAATTAACAATAGGCAATCATTCTAAATTTTAATGAGTTAGGTAATGTGAAAACCATAAGTTATATCCACGAATACCCACACATTCCACTAACAAAGCAAGCGAAGCATTTATCTAGGCCTACATTGTACATAGCCAGACTAAGGAATAAAACTTAACTATCTCTAACCAGTTCTTTAGATTTTGACACGTTTAGTTTTAAATAATTTTCTTCACACCATTAAATGGTTGATTCAATCTGTCTTAAAAAATTTGTTTTCATTGATGTTGTCAACCAATCCCATCACAGTGGTGTCGTTTGCAAAATTAATTAGAAGACACCCAGGGAATTTTGCTTTATTTACAGTCATAAGTAAAAATTGAGTAGAGCTTGGGAGATAACGGACAGGTGTGCCTGTATTAAATTAAGAACAATTACAGACAATGAAATTGCGGGAAAGGCATTTTAAACTTGAGCTGGCAGCCAAGTACAAAATTACCCTTTTAGCAGTTTCACTGCTGTGGCCATAGAGTGAGCTTCAGCTGCTGCCTGCGGTCTCTGTAGGCTAGCTCAGTAGCTGGCAGTCACAACATAGAGTTGGTGTAAAGCATTTTGAGTTAAACATAAACTATCACACTGGTAAGATTGTGGTCCTATCCTTCTTTTAGCCCTCACAAAGCGAAGAGAATCGGCCATTGGGGCAGTTTTAGTAGATCTAATATTATTTTGACTTTGTGACCTATCAAAAACTAAGCCCATTATAAACCAGCTCTCTGGATAAAAAGTAGATAAGATTTTAGGCTTCCTACTATCATTTCTTGTTGTCATTGTAGGCCTTCTTAAAAAAATTTTTTTACACCAACGCACTTTGCTTGAACTAAGTTGAAGTAATCAGGAACTTTTGAAAAGAGCTGCTTTTAGATGACAGGATAGAAGAGTTCTTTTGATTAACCTTAGATGACGTCATGGCTCTCTCGAAGGTCCGCAAAATTTTTCTATTTATGTCACTAATCTAATGTTTAGGAAAATTCTGACTATAGTAATAGTATAAGCATGCCTGCCTGATGCAAGCTACTGAAATAGAGAGTTTCGGAAAACAATTTTGATGAATAAATTGGACATGCACCGATGTATTAAAACGTTATGTTTGTAATAAATGTAAAACTGTCTTTTTTCAATGATGTGAAAAGTGAAGGCCACCTTAGCTAAACTTAAATTTCATAGTAACAAGTTTTATCAGATTTGAAGAACAAAAAGAGTCCCGTGCTATGATGTGCATTATGTGTAATTATAAAAAGCCTTACTGACAAAATTAAGGGCAATGAAGAGTAATATATAAATATATAAATAAACGTACAAATAATCAAAACTAGAAATCTGGACTCTAAGGACATGGATGTTTTGTACTGAACTCACCATCTCACAAAAGAGCTTGTTGAAGGATACAACTTTTCCATTTTTACACTCAAGAGAGGTTCTTCGTGAAACAGTTCCATGCAGTCCCTGAAAGATTTATCTTTTAACATAACTCTACTGTAGTTAAATAAGCATGCATGTGGTCTTGGGGAGTGTAGAGAACGAATTCAATTTTGAAGTGGAATGATCGAAAAACCTATTCGAAGGAAGTAGACATTAACTGAGCCACACAGTGTCAGCGCAAATGAGGTATGATGAAACTGACTACACCAAACTGTTGATGTAGAACCTGAAGTCTTCAGTATTAAGTAGGAAATCACAGAGTGATATACTCCCCTCGCACTGGCATACCCTCCCATTGCCCATAGACCCATGTCATCAGAGTCCGATTGTGGTGAGTGTTGAAGCTGGTATCAATCAAGGGTTTGAATTCAACCAAAGCAGGCATTGTGTGGTCATTTTCACCTCAAGTGACTGCTAATTTCGTATAGTACTATACATTTAATTTTTCTGTCATTACTTGTTGCTCAGTGGCCGCCTCCAATATTCATTAAAAGAAATTTAAGAATACAAACCAAGTCATTTAAGTTTAGTTTTATAGAAATTTTTTAATCTGAAATAAATATAGTAACATTTTAAATAATCATGTTATTTTTTTGTCTTCTCAGATCCAGATCAGATTTTGCTCTTTTCATGGAATGCTATGTCATCAAACCACTCCCGGTACTGGGGATTTTAGAAAGTCTGAGTAGACACCAAAGCAAGGTAACAGATCATTTGCCATGCCTCTAAAAATGAAAAACCTCACACAGGAAAAGATAGAAAAGCTTAAAGAGAAGGTCCATTCTGCCGCAAAAGATGGCATGGCCATCAGCATCTTTGCCGTACTGTATGATATGGATAAAGCAGTTGTAGGGGAAATACTCAGCCATATCACTGAGGATGAGGGCCAGAAAACAACACCGCTGGTGGCTGCAGCCATGGGAGGTTCAACAAAGGTTGTTCAAGTCCTACTCAGCAATTTTGAATTGGATCTGGAGCAGCGGACGACGGTGCGGTTTGACGGTTACGTCATCCAGGAAGCAACCGCCCTGTGGTGTGCTGCAGGAGCAGGTCATCTCGATATTGTGAAGCTTCTCATCAAATATGGGGCATGCGTCAACAGTAAGACAGCGACCAACTCCACGCCTTTAAGGGCAGCTTGTTTTGATGGGCACCTAGCCATTGTTGAGTACCTTCTGGAACAAGGGGCTGATCTGACCATTCCCAACAAGTACAGCAACACTTGTCTGATGATATCATCCTACAAAGGCCACGCTGAGGTCGTCAGGCATCTGCTTCACAAAGGTGCAGACCCCGATCTTAAAGCCCACTGCGGAGCCACGTCCATCCACTTTGCAGCAGAGTGTGGACGTCTGGAGGTTGTCAAAGAATTAGTTTGCTTTGGGGCAGCCATGCTGGCCAACGACCTTGGCATGACTCCCATAATGGTAGCTGCAGAGTGTGGAAGGGAAAAAATTGTGCGCTTTTTCTTGACACAGGTAAAATGTACTCGGTTGTGCCGCATTGAAGCACTTGAATTGCTTGGTGCATCTTTTGCTAATGATAAGGAGACATATGACTTGGCTAAGACTTTCAAGTACCTCCTTGAAGCTATGACCATGAGGATGGTTGACAAAGAAGATGGCACTGAAGATGACATAAAGGGTGCTATTCCAAAGCCCAACAGTGAACCAATCCCAGCTTACGACAACCATAGAGAGAGCCAAAACCATAGAGATCTGGAAATCATGTATGAAAATAGAGATGCTTTGCATATGGAGGCGCTTGCCATCAGAGAGAGAATTCTGGGCTCCAAAAACCCAGAAATTCCACATCCTGTGATATTTCGAGGGGCTGTGTTTGCAGATAATGGCCGCTTTGACCGGTGCATTGCTCTGTGGATGCATGCAATGATTCTCCGGCAGGAAAACAAACGTTCCATCCATAAAGACTTGCTGCGATTCTCCCAGGTATTTTCTCAAATGGTAACAATAAGTGTTGACCTTGACTACAAAGATGTGGAACGTGTCATTCAGCATGGTTTACTAGAACTTCAGATTTCCCTAGGCTCGGACCAAAGTGGTTCCTGTGAGAACAAGCCTAACAGCTCAGAGCTGTATCAAGCAAACATCCTTTCCATGATTTATTTGATTACAATAGCCCTAAGTGTGGTGCGCAATGCTGTTGAAACAGAAGCCCTATACAGGCTTGTATATCAGTTCCTGAAGATCAAACCATGTCTCAAGAATGGTTATTCACCGTTACACATTATCTTAGATCCAATGATCTGTGTAGATGATTTTCATGTTAACTCTGTTGTAGTCTTTCCCGACAAGAAAATTGTGTCAGCTTTCTTAGCATGCGGAGCTGATGCGGATGCTGTCGACTTCTCTCACAATTCACCTCTACATGTCATTGTGAATGCTAAGCTGCATGCTGATCAGGAGGGAACCAGGCAGGCCATCATCAAGATGCTACTTCAGCATGGCGCTCACAGTGATATAACCAACAGTAAAGGTGAGACTCCATATACTATTGCCTCAGGCCCTGCCTTGAACACACTTGTTCAGTATGGCAATGTGACGTTACGCTGTCTGGCTGCTCGGTGCATTCGTAGTCACAACATTCCTTTCAAAGATGATATCCCAGCCTGTTTGGAGAAATTTCTTGAGTGGCATTAGCCGAGCCGGCCTTTTTGTACATTGTCATTTGTTAGGAGCGGTATTGTTACGACCTCCAGGGTGCATGAGGCTGGTGCTAAAGCAGACATATATATCTCTGTCTCAAATGGTTTACATGTTTGTTTTTTTAATGGAGCACAACTAATGCTGTATACTTCAATTATTTTAATAAATTAATCCAAAACAATCACTTGCAGGCAATTTAATCCAGTAGCCAGTAATTTAAGTAGTCTTTAATATTGCTTTAACACATGAGAACTCTTATAGTCTTATAATGGATAACAAGTGTTTGAATTGCTGTAACGAATTATTGCCATGCCTGTAGTGCTATCCAAAAGTTATTCTTCAAAATAATTTTTGGTTTGCTGGTTTATTTATCTAAAAGTTTTTGCATAGATGTATGTATTGTGTTTATGAAAAGATTCTATGATGAAATCCATTTAGAGTGCAATGAAAAAAATAATTGTGAATACAACTCCCTATAGATTCAGATTTCACTAAGAAACATTCTCGTCTAGGTCAAACGTAATAATAATTTTATCAAGCTCTCAGGTCTCTAGAATAAATCTGATCTAATTGTAGGACTAAGTAATGTAGTGTTTTACGCTGACATGTTTTTACCTCAGCTCAGAAAGCATTGAGGTCTAATAACACCTACATGATTTTTCTATAAATTAAAGATGTTATGTGTGTATATTTTTACTCTCATATCAAGGCAAACTATCAAAAGGACATGTAATGATATATTACATATTTGTCAAACCTACAGCATTCCCCCATTTCAAATGTTATGTTTCCAACTGTTTTCGGCATGCTGAAAATTTTAATTCATGTCAAGTGGTTCAATAAATAAGTTAATAATTCTTGCCTAAAGATATTACTGTACCTAAGAAATCATGGTTTTGTGGGCTTTAATTATTTGATGGTTAAAAAACTAAAAGACTCGAGACATCTGCTACTTGTCTTCAGAATGGTTGTTTTTCATTCTCAAGAAGGAAGTAAAGTGATGGCTATGTAGTGCTGTTGAACTTGTGAGGTCAAGTTTTTTGAACACTTGTAATTGTATTTTGTTTTTTTATGACAGAAGTTGTAAAATCTGATGGCTTTGTTTGTTTTACCGTTATACTTCTCTCACTAATTAAGTTGACTCTTGTAAGAGCTGCCTGGAGATGACTTTTAAAAATAACCTTTTTGGGTTTACTTTTCATCTTTCAGCTGAAACCACTTTCAGTAATAATTTTTGTTGTGGTAGTGTTTGTAATTTTTGTTCTGCGTTTGCTTTGTGGGTGTAACTAGATCTATATATAAGAGTCAGTTTGAGCATTTGCATCAGAGGAATAATTTCAAATAAGGTCTCGTCTTTCTTAGTCTATGCATTAACTAAGTGTTGGTTTAAAAATTCTCATAGTACACATATATGAATTGCAAATATAAGAGATGTTTTATGGGTGAAATCCACAAAGGGAAAAGTTTTATTTTATTGGTTAATATAAAGTTTTTAACATAAATGGCATGACATATAAAAAAGTATTATGTATTGCGACCGATACGAAGGAGTCAGATTATCGCCTGAGAACTGCTTTATCCATCTCCAGTGTTCCTAGTTTTCCTACTTTTGAGTAAATTGCGTTTGAAAATTTGAATCTACCTTTGCCCACTAATAAAAACTGTTTTTTAAAAGGATTGTATATTTGCAGAGAGGCTGAATTTCATGTACTGCTTTTGTCAGCTATAAAAATACACTAAGATTTTTCTAATGAGCATGTTAGTGAAGTTTTTTTGTCCCGCGTCCATGGGGATTCAGTATAAATTAAGGAGTTCTGTTTTTCTTAGGAAACTGTTCATTTTCTTGATGTTTTAAATCAGCTCAAGTTTTAATATCTTCCCTCAGAATATCAATGATTTTATGAAATTTTTTTTATGTTTGGAAGGTTAGAGAAATGTCTTGTTCAAAACAGCAGCACCTTTGATTTAAACGTGAAAGTTTCATCCGACTCGTTCACCTTGAATGCAAGATATTTTTTTTCCTCTTGTTATCAATTTTTAAAATTGAAATATTTGAATGAAGTTCTTATCTGTCCACAAAATGTTGATGATTTCATTGAATTTTGAAGTTTAAGGCTCAACGTCTCAGATAAATACATTGATCTATACATGTATGTAATTTATAATTCAATATCAACACCTTGTCATTGAAAATGTCTACATCATTCTGTCTTACTTGTAGCAGGTGTGAGACTTGTGGTTACTGTGAAAATGGAAGCAGAATTTTTGCTAAAGTGTAGAAACTTTTGAGTCCTAACTGGCTTAAGTAAAGCACCCGGTATATATACACTACAGACTTTCTTTTGAAGTTGAACAAACCGGATGACAATAAATTTGATGAACAACCTATAGTTTACCCATGAACTTTAATAAAATTACATGTATGTATGTTAAAATCATTTATAGTTTCAGTCAAAAGAAGTTCAAAGTTACAAGGTGCTGAACTGCATCAACAAAAGCTTTGAAAAACCCAATTTATTGTCATGCTGAATGTTAAATTCTGTATTTTACCTGAATTGAAACCAAGGTAGGCTTTGTTTCTTAGGTTTTAACTTTATTTATTTTTTTTGTGTGTGTCAACTCTTTTCCAGTTCATCATAACTTAAAAGTACCCCGTATTAAATTTTCAAATAGCTCCTGACAAGCAGTTTTAAAAATGTATTTAATTTTTTCAAAATTGTGAATAATATGGAAATGTAATGCAAATTGTTGGTATTTTTCAATTTTTTGTTCTTAAGGTCTTGAAGTATGAATGATTGAAAATTTGTTGTATTGTAGATGTAAAAATAAAAAAAAATAAAAAACTTGCTTGCAGAATTATAAAATTTTAGTTGAATGCCTGAAACTTAGTGGATGCTGAGAGAGTGGATGGAGCTCTTTGCTTTTTGATAGATTTATAGTAATACATGTTATTGTTTATTTTCATAGCCATAAATCCATGAACATGCTCTATAAGTCATGATAAACACGCACAATATAGGCCTGTATCATTAAAACATTTTTTTCTTAATCCCATTCGGGAAATTTTGGCTTCGTTACTCAGCGTAACTGTGTCGCCATAGAGGAGCGCCACTAATGCCCCAGCAAACCAGTACATTTCAAGGCGTTTTTAAACCCATATGCAGTGTGTTGCAGGCGCATATCACAAATTCAAGTATGCCTGTAGCTGGGTACCCATCTTACAGGTGGATGGACCGGGGAAAGTTAGGGTAATTTGCTTTCCCAAGGCAACTGCAACATGGCATCGAACCCACGACCTCCAGATTTCGAATCCGACGCGCTAACCACTCTACCCCTTATACCTGTAACATACGTTTATTCACACCCAAGATACACAAAACTTATCAGCTATTGATAGTTCTATTAAACAATTCTGTTTTCAAATTATCTTTTAACATTTCAAGGTTTTCTGACTTTCTCGCTTTAAATTAAGGGCTAGGGAATTCTAAACACCAACACAGAGTAGTTCACTATTTATTTTTGTGATACCAAGAGGTTGTCATTTTTATAGTCCACAACAAAACCAAGTGAAACTGAAAGTAGTGTATGTCTAGCGAGCAGGTCACTCCAGTCCGATGTCAGAAAGTTTTAGTTCAGGAAACGTTTTAAAAGTTGATTTATTTGTTCTCTTTATTTTAGGTTTTTACCTGAAAAATTGAAAATTGTGTTCACAAAGGTTTTAAACACTTGCAAGTTTTAATGTATGGAACGTCAGAGAAACGCGTTGTTCAAAATATGAATGCCCTGTAGTGTGGTTCATTTAGACAGATCGCAAGAATTTGAGTGGAAAATACGTTTGTCACAAGAATTTGAGTGGAAGATACGTTTGTTACAAGAATTTGAATGGAAGATACGTTTGTCACAAGAATTTGAGTGGAAGATACGTTTGTCACGAGAATTTGAGTGGAAGATACGTTTGTCACGAGAATTTGAGCGGAAGTTAATTATGTTTTCACTTTGGATAAGCTGTGGCTGCTTGATTAAAAACTTGAATCACCAGTAACTAATACATCACAAAAGAGGGATAAAACGTGAATCAATACAGTCGAGTCGAGATAACTGAAACCGGAATAGTCAAATCCATGTTTCAATTGAACTACCTCCAATCTCATTTTCTCTGCTGTAAAACATGCTACATGTAATTGGTAATTATGTTGATAATTTCAAAGCCAATCATTGTTTCCATGGGGTTGAGCTATCCAGACCGAAATGCACAAGTAATTTTGAAGAGAAGGGTATGGTGTGAAGGGGTATTTTTTAAATCAGTTTAATTGAGAAGGTTAGTTCTTGTTCCCAGATGGTTACTTACTAGGTTGTGTTAATTAGACCTAGAGTTTTTACTGATGTGCAATATCAGAAGTGCCAAAAGCCTACCCCAAAATATGCACACTCATTAGTCATAATCCATGGAGTTATTGACCACCGAGCTTGTTGTTGTGACATTTTAGTGCTTTGTCTTGGGCTGTTTAGGCTGGACCTCATTTAGTGAAGTGAATGGTAGTAAGTAACACTCACAGGTGACCACAAATTTACAAACTTTTCATGAAAATTTACTAACTTTGTTAGAGCTAATTTTCTCACGAGAACAAGATCAATTATGTAGAAGATCAATGTTACAGCTCTAGGACTACACGTTAACTATTGGCTCTATATCTTAAAGGGGAAAAAGTATGGGAAGGTTACATAAGTGGGCAGGAATGATTAAAAAAAATTAAAAAAGTAAGTCGATTTTGGAAATAAATGAAAAAAAAAGAGTACATAGAAAAGGATGTTGGAAAAAAAAGGGGGATGGGAGGAGAAGCCTGTAATCTACAGTGGAATCCACTTTAAGTCAACACCTTTAAGGGAAACTCTTGCCAGTTGTTTTTTTTATGAGAGCAAGGTTTCTTTAAGGTAGCTGATAACTATCAAAAAGACAAAAGTCTACACTGTCAATTTTGTGTTCTATTTTAAAAATCGAACAGGCTGCATGAAATCAACTTGAGTAGTGCTGCAAGCTTTTGTAACGCTAGTGTTTTTTTTCTGTTGACAGTTGATGTATTATATAATCTGTCTCTGTCTGTCTGTCTGTCTCTCTCTTAGAGTGAGACTAATGTACGTAGAAAAAACCCAAGGTCAGTCTCTATTAACTTATAATTTGTAGAAAAGAGGTAGGTTTGAAGTTGATTCATTCCAAAAAAGAACAGAAAAAATATTTTTGATGTAATGTTAGTCCATCCACGGTACTTTTAGTTATGGAGGGAAAAATGGTGGTGTTGGGGTCAAGAAGATCAACCATACAATTGAATGTACATGTTTGCAATTTCTATTTTCTTTTTTTATTATGATGTTATTCATTTAAATGTTTAAAATTGTATATATTGTAGGCTATAAGCATTAATGAACAACCGCAAATGTTTTCAATCTATCAAGGTTATCATTGTTAACATTTAACTTTTAAGTTTTATTATTGTAAATCTTTTCTGAAGCTAATAGCTGCAATACGCCTTAAAATGTCTGACTGCGATTTTTTTTTTCAAGTTGTAATTTGGCTTACATCGATTCAACATCAATGCCTTTCTTCAGCCATATTCAATCGTCTTAAGCCTGAGAAATGGAAAGAAAACTAAAATTTGAATAAGATTGATCCATTGAACAAAGATTATTTCGTACCCTTTAAACTTAAAGAATGCCATTTCTATTTCAGTTATTTACATCATTACATTAAAACATAGCGCCTGGATTTTCAGAAAATTTTGAGTGGCATCCCTGATCCAAATAACATAAAACACAATTATACAGTCCGTTTAAGACTTCTCAATCCCATTGGAAGAAGATTGAACTTTCAATAATAATTGAATCAGTATAGGCCTGTGTTACATAAGAAGAAAAGCAAAACTAACCGAGGTTAAGTTCTGTAGCTGCCTGTATTGTTTATATAAGGCTTAGGATCAGTGCCAGGAGCACATACTTTCACATTTTCTTTATTTTGCCAGGGTGGAGGTTGATGTGGCAACAAAGTTTGTTTTTTTGTTTTTTTCATTATGAATTATTCTGAGCTCCTTTTATGTGTGTGTGCAAGTTTTTAGAACTATTCATTTCAAGATTTTTATAAACCCAGGCTGTTAAAAGCAAGGGAATTGTATAAATACTTTCTGTAAAAGTTCTCAATAAATGAAATGAATGCCCTAAATCTAAACTGAATTGTAAGTTTATTTGATATCATTATGAGAATGTCTTATTATTAATTATTATCGACGTGCATGTTTGTTGATAAAACAAGTTTTTTTTTTTTTCAGTACATCTCTTGAACTTTGTTTTACAAAAAAAATGTGTTCTTATTATTGACAAATAGAAGGTAGAATCTAGACCTACTTGCATTTGTAGACCAACCAGAATCATAAAATTATACTCTCTCTCACAGTCATGTGATATATACATGTATTTGACTCTGCTTGGAAGTCAGAGGTTAATCTGTAAATATAAATGTCATCATTTTGTATTAGAACTGAGTCCATTTGTAAACAAGAGTAAGGAGGTGTCATGGTGAAGACGATTCTTAGAGTAAAAATAACTCTAGTTTTTGGTTATGTTTAAAAATGGTAGATGTATAACCTCAACCTTGTTGAGCTTTTAAAAGCAGATTTTAGTTTTAAAGAAAATCTTTGAACAAAAACAAATACCGGTACATTAAATCTTGCCACCATGGGTACTATTAGATCCAACAATGCATAAGTTAGTCAAGATCACCTTGATAGAGGTTCAAGTTTAGATCTATTTTTAGGACGTTAGAGATATACTATGGCTTGTTTAGCGCGCCCCCTCCCCCCTCCCTCCTGGGTGCGCGCTGAAGCACTCGCTCTTCACTCCCTC
>BMAT01002273.1:5080-22448 GCA_019649035.1 Elysia marginata | reverse complement strand
AAAAAAAAAAAAAAAAAAAAAAAAAAAAAAAGGAAAATTTAGTCACTGCTGTTTAATCTCTTAGCCAATGTTTAGTTGTTTTATTATTTATAAAACTCTTTAGGTAATATCACCAACCAGCAATAATTTTCCATGGCCTATAACTTCCAATTTTAATATATGATTGTTGCCTTCACTCTTTTTCTATAAATGTACCCTTATGGTGACGGTTTCTTTTATCTATGTTAGATGTAGGCTAGAAAGATCACACACACTTTGAGAAACATAATTTTTTTGGTTGACTTGGTATTAAAACTTGTTAAGAGGTTCAGACTGTTTTTTTTTTAGACATTTGTAACAATTTTGTATAATCTTAGTATAAAACCAAATTCAGTATTCAACTCGCTTTCTTCACAAGCTGAAAAAACTAATAGAGGAAATTTTGACACAAAATGACTACATTCACCCAAGCTTGTGTTATGATTTCGTCAGGGTGAATCATGTAGTCAGCCATGTTGAACAAAGAAGTTCCTTGCCTAATGAACTCGTGCGTGAAGTTACTGGAGAGATGGCGTTTGAGGAAACCTACCCTAGGGTTTGTACAATATGCATTGTATTACGTGTTGGGTAGATTTATGTGCGCACATCTTTCTTCGATCAACCCGATTATACGGCTTTTATATCTATACATTTACAAGCCCGTTTATCTGGCTGCCTAGCTGAATGTGCATGTATTACGTGCTGCGTAGTTTTATGTACACATCTTTTTTTAATTAACCTGATTATACTTAAAAATATCTATATATACCTGCCTATTTATCTGGCTGCCTATCTATCCGTCTTAAATGTAATAGTCATTTCATACCTGTATGTTCAGTATGATCTATAATACTGTAGTTTAAAAATATTTTGTTCAATATTATATTTTTAAATTAGTCGATGTACAATATTTCTCAAAAGCATTTTGAATAAATCGGATGCCACAGTTGTCAGATTTCAAGGCACTGCCCCTTTGGCCAATGATTTTTTCAAAGCCTAAAGCGTTAAAAATGCACAAAAGTATCAAGATTTTGTGGAGCGATAATGAGAATTTCTTATATTGCATCGATTTTGAAAAAAAAGCTTGTTCTGGTACCCAATCTTCGCATGCGAAAAAATCATATCATTGCCAAAATTCTTCTTTTCCCCCTGTTATGTATAGGTGTGGCCAATTGCTACCTTTCCAGTACGAGAAATCAATGAAAGATCCAAAGACTTTGTGACTTTACACTCGACCAAGTTTAATATGGAGAAAATTCTAATGCAGGTTTGTAAAAAAAAATTGAATAGATTTGTGGTACTGGCTGCTGGACAAGAAAAAAGCTATGCTGGTCGCTCATGAGAAAAAAAAACCAAACAAACAAATAAACTAATAAGGGCGTTTGAAAGTATGCTCAGATTTCTCAATCTTTTGAAAAAATGTGTATATCATGCTGTCTGTTTAAACCTAGTTTTTTTCATTTGAGAAAGCGCATCTAAATATACATTTTTTTCCTTTTCTTTTTCAATAGTTTTAAGCAACAGCAGAAGTTTCAAAATTTTTTCCAAAAATATTCGATTACTTTATCAACGTCTGTTAATGTCAGAAAAAACGGCCTTGGAATGTCAATGTTGTGACATGTGACCTAGTTACTCTCTACTGGTGAGACATGCAATAGGTGCAGATATTGAGAAGAGCACCAAACGTACCATCACACATCGTGGTCTAGTGGTAGACGCTCGGCTTTCGGATCGAGAGGTCCAGGGTTCGAGTCCTGCTTTCGGCAGGTCGACGTCTAGTCCTTGAGAAAGGCTATTTACACACATTTCTTCACCTCACTCATGAGTTAAAGGAGTACCCGACTATAGGCAGTGAAAGATCTTGTCAGAATGCTAGAGTGCTCCTCTGTGAGTTCAGAAGGTACACTAGTTGGGAATGGCCTGTCGGGGAAGCGCTTAGAGCACATAAGTGTATAAGCGTTATATAAAAACGCTCTTTTTCTTCTTCTTCTTCTTCTTCTTCTTCTTCTTCTTCTTCTTCCTTTTCCTCTTCTACCTTTTTCTCTTCTTCCTATTCCTCTTCCTTCTTCTTCTTCTCTTTCTTCTTCTTCTTCTTCTTCTTCTTCTTCTTCTCCTTCTTCTTGTTATTATTATTATTATTATTATTATTATTGTTATTATTATTATTATTATTATTATTATTGTTATTAATATCATTATAATTGTCTATTATGATAACTGAAAACCAGCATTGTGTAAAGCTTTTTATGCAGGATGTAAAAAAGGAAGAAAAGAAAATACACTTTACTTTTACATAATAATGATATGCCCCGCAATTTGTTCATGAGTGTTGGATTTCACAATTTTTACATGGGTGCTCGGTCCCAGTCATTCGCATCTCGATCAATGCACTTTTTTCTGATATTTCAATCGATAAAAATTACCGAAATTATCAATTGTTTCATGAACTTTGTTCAAAATTATTACGATTTAAAATATAAAGAAAATCAGGAAAAGATGGACAATCTACTTGAAGCGTTTTCTCAAAATGAATGCGTTTGGCTCCCGATTCATCAGTAATGGTAATACAAGGTATACAATATTCTATTCTACTCTTTTGTTTATAAGTTGATGAAAGATTGGGTAATGTTTTGTTAATGAACAAAAGCCCCCGTGACTCAAGTCTAAAAATAACCGGGCCATACCAACCACCCCTTGCGTGCCCAATCTGAACTCATTTGTATAAGTTCCTTATCTCAACAGAGACAAAGAGTGCAGACAGTGCCCGTCACTCAAGTGCTTTACTCTTACAAGGATAAGTCCAGGGAGTACTTTGTATTTGGCCTGGAGCACAAGGTTCACGCCCCGGACTACCCTGCCTCTTGCTGTTGCGGTTGCTCAATATTGTAGTTTGACTTGTAGGCAGTATATTGTCGCTTTGGGGTAAAGATTATATTTCTTTGAATATTTATGTAGAAATGGAGAACTAGTCAGTGCTGATTTCTCTACATTTTGTACAAAAAGTTTTAATTATTGCCTTACATACCCCAGAAAAAAGAAAATACACCAAGAACAGAGGAGAAGAGGAGGAGGAGGAAGATGAGATGGAGGAAAAGGAGAAGGAGAAGAGGAGTCAGGAGAGGAGGAAAAGGATTAACAAATATTACACTTTTCTTTTGGTTTTTATAATATTTAGTTATTATTTAACGTTATGATGTATATTTAAGAAGGCTTAACTAGTATGCCAATATCAACGGGACAAGTTGTGATTTAGCATCATTAAATGTACATCTACTTTGAAGTATTGTTCTTTTGTTTGAAGTCTGTTATTTATAAAACTGCTCAAGCATGTATCTGATTTTGCCCTCATATCTTATTTAACTTCAGTGCCAAATCTTTGATTGACCCGCGTAGAGTATTTGATTATGTAGGTATTTTGAGTATTGGTTTCATAGTTCAAGGTTTCAATTAAATTGATTTAACTTGTTGACTATTTATTTATTAAGTGATACTTAACTCTTAGCACACGACTGACTTAAGGTCCTTTTTGTATAAAATTGGATTTCGAAATTTTTAAATTTTGTAATTCTGCACTGCGGAACCGATTTCTTTATTGAAGCCAAAAGAAAAATTATTTATGGTATTGTAACCGCTCGACCGGTCACAGCTACAACTTCCTTTAATTACATAATTTTTTAATGTATTCTTTAGTTTTTCCGATCTTATTATAGTTTATTACTGTGAAGTAGGAATGTAATAATAATTAACAAATATTGAAATAAGAAAATTTAACTGTCGTTCGATTTTTCCCCTTAACTACAGCCTGCAAGGAAGCGGGAAAACAAATTGACTTTTTACGCAAAATAAGTTAAAGTCGATAGTGAAAAAAATCTTAACTTTTTTCTCTATTTCCTATAATGGAAAATATCAAAATTAATGTTTCCAAATACTACAAGCGGAATAATTCCACACAGCTCACATAAATATATGTATGAAAATGAGTTCTCCAAAAATTTGAAACCGTAATACAGCTTTGAAATGACAGTGTAAAAAACCGTACAAAGCTTTAAAAGTTATTAGGTTTCCTCCTCAAGCACTGCCTTCATCTTTGTCCCCAACAATTCGATTCAGACAGTCTGTGGTTCGAGCCGGTGCGCTCAGTTGTTGTTTAGATCGTTTTTCTCTTCGTAGACATCAGATTGTTGGCGAGTTCTTTAAAATATGCCCGTCTTATTAATTTCATTTGCGAATACTTGGTGATTTTTACATTTCTGCTCACTGGCGAAGATCGCTCTAGTTATATTGCTCCGATCTCATTGTACTAATTTCCCTTGATGTATTTATAGTTGGGGCCTTTAACAAACGAAGCTATTATATTTACCCCTGATTAAAAGACAGTAATTGATTAACTTTAATAAAATATTTTAAGTTTCTTTTCTAACAAGGGAATTTTTAGATTTTAACATCAAGGATGTAGTAATTAATACTTGTAGTTAATACTCTTTCTTATTTCTTAGGATAAAAAAAGTACATTGACAATAGGCCTATTAGATGTATTTCTTTTTCTTCACAGAAAAATTCAAAACGAAGAAATCACTGTTGCATTAACTTAAGAAATAAAATATTAGCACTCACATCCTTTACCCTTGGTTTATTATTAGATAGAAAAAAATATGGCCTTCAAATTATTCCACGGCATTGAAAATTTTGAATTCAGGTACACACATTTTTGGTAGGGTATTGTTATGCACATAGGCATTAAAAATTTCGAAATCCAAGTTTACACAAAAGGGTTAAGTTAGTCGTGTGCTAAGAAGTCTAGAGTTAATTTTAAGAGTGTCTTTTCACCTTCTTTTGTTAAGAACAGCACTATCACTGCCTTAGAAAGCATTTAAAGAGCTTTCTCCTAAGTGGATGTCTCCAAATGTCAAGACTCTGCAACTAGACTCGTTTTTGCGATCTTGCTACACACATGATGTGTTTTTTATTTACATTTCAATTCAAACTATCTAATTTACTTTTAAAGACATAATCTTTTTTGTCAAGAGTTAACTTGTCAAGTCATTCTGCCTCTGAAAGCTGCTTGGTTTTCTAATGTTTGGATTCCTATGTGCTTTAAAATGATAACCAAATTTGTTAAGTTATCACAATTGATTTTTTACAAGGTTAAATATTCAATTGACAGAATAACTGGACAAGATATGTCTTTAGACTATGAGCATAGACTTTGATAATGCAATGCAATCTTAATAAGCTTGGCTTTTTATTGTAAACGATGCATTATATACCTCGTACTTATTTATTGAAAATAAGATCATCAAATGTATAAAATTCAAGAAAGCTGTAGTCTTCTCCAGATTAATTGTAGTTTGTCTTATTTATACATATACGTGTGATAGTCTTGTCTATTAAAACAAGTAACAATGACAATTTTTGAACAATTTTGACAGTAGACTGCATGTCCCATTACAAATTTCTGAACAGATATATAAAAATAATAATAATAATAATAATAATAATAATAATAATAATAATAATAATAATAATAATAACAATAATAATAGTAATAATAATAATAATGAAGAACATTTATAAAACGCTTTTACAAAAAACTCAAAGCGCACTAGACAACAATGACATTGACATCTTTTCAATACATATTCACAGAACAAAATGAAGTTAGGACAGGTACATTTGGAAAAGGTGCGTTTTTAACGCAGACTTGAACTCCTGCGAGTCCTTTATCTGTCGAATGGGCAGAGGAAGCGAGTTCCAACGTGAGGAGCTGCATATAAAAATGTATTGCAACCAGACCAAATGAGTCCTAAGTCGAACATGTAAGGTAGTCAGATATTGGTATCACAGGGAAGCTTTTTTTTCTTTAGTTTCAAATAAAACAAACAGAAAAGCACTATCATGCTTCTGTGTGAAATTACAGCAGTTTGAAGTCGGCAGGGTTAGGACTTGTACAGTTTCAGAAAAGGTAGAAAATGGCATCTAAAGTTCAGAGAACTATAAAGATATTGGGGCCCTAGCAAACATAACAATTAAAAATAAACACATAAAACATGCAAGTCAACATGAATGAGATCTTAAAACTGTTTAGACACGGTTTTAGCATTAATATCTAAAAGAAAAATTTAGACTTTTGAACACCCACTAAACTTTAAAAGTTTGTACCTCAAAAGTAAGCCATTTGACTTACGACTCATTTGGACAGAATGCAAGACAAATGATTTTTCTCCATAGGTCTTAGTTTCCTCTGTAGGTACAACTAACGAATCTTTACTGCCACTGCGCAATGTGCGAGATGGTTTTTAAACGCTAATCATAGATGACAAATACAATGGTGCTTTGTTTTGTAGAACTTTGTGTCAAAGCACGAAGTACAGCTAATTCAAATTTAATCCTAGCATCTACAGGAAGCCAATATAAATGTACAAGAAGCGGTGTTACATACTCCCTTTTGTTCTTTTTTTAGGATCATCCTAGCAGCATTATTGTGAAATCTGTGAAGTCTCTGAATAGATTTTGAGGGCAAATTAGCTAGTGAAGAATTACAATAATCAAGCCTTGAAAAGATAAAAGCTGATACAAAACATATCAAGGATGTTTTGCCTAGAAAAGATGACATTTTTCCAATCTTAGAGAGTTCACAATACATTGTTTACAGACATTTTCAATTTGAACATTGTTAGACAGCATGGAATCAAAATACACCCCTAGGTTTTTTGCCTTATCACTAAACTGTATGTTTTCATTGCCAGCGACAAAATTACCACCTGGCATGACACACGTTTTTACAGTATGTTTTGTATTAAACACTTCAGTTTCATCGTTGTTTAACTTATCTTATTTGAAAACATCCACTCACCAATCTCCTTCGCACACGATGGCATTGACATGACAAGAGAGGAAATCTGCATATCATCTGCATAAATGTGATAGCTAAGTTCATGAGACCTGATAATAGAACTAACACTTGTGATATACATGGTATAAAGTACAGGCCCAAGCACTGATCCCTGAGGAACTCCATAAAAGAGCTTAAATTTATATGAAATTTCTCCATTAATTGTAACACATTGAGTTCTGTTGGTTAGACATGATTCGAACCACTTCAATACCATTCCTGAAATACCAAATGTTTTAGCTAAACGGTCTGACAAAATGGAGTGATTGATTGTATCGAAAGCAGCACTAAGATCCAAAAGAACAAGAATTGATGATTTTCTATTATCTGCAACAAAGAGAAGGTCGTTCTGAACTTTCACAAGAGCAGTCTCCGTGTTATGATGTTCTCTGTACGCAGATTGAAAGGGATCAGTAAAATCAAAATTTGATAGATGGACTTTGAGTTGTCGGAGGACTACTTTCTCTAAAATTTTCGATAAAAACGTCAGGTTTGACACTGGATGATAATTTTTCAAATCTTCACAAGACAAGTTTGAGTTTTTTTTAGTAAAGGAGAAATGATAGCATGCTTGAATGGTGTAGGAACTGTGCCTCTAAAAAGGGAGTCATTAATATTGTCAGTAATAATAAGCAATAAGCAATCAAAGTCCTTCACAAGAAGGTCAGTTGGAATGGGATCAATAACACAAGATTTTAAAGGAGATGACATGACAATTTCTTTAACGATATCACATGATACAATGTACCACCATTGACTAAAACATACTCAGTTTATTTACTACGGTACGATCCAAGCCATCTAAAGACAGCTCCAGACATAACTAGTAGGGAAAAACCTAGTAAATATTAAGGTTAGTGTTTAAAAGGTGCACTAAATTCCTATAAAAGATTGAAGAAAGCCTTGTGTTCAGTTGTAGCAGCTAATCATCATCAGAGATGAAAATAAGGCTCACTCGGCAATACAACTTTCATTGGAAAAAGATTGGCAGGCAACGTTATCAAAAGTCTGTTTAAGCTTAAAGGTACATTTGTTCTAGGAATTTCTTCCGTAAACTTTCTATCAGGTTTTAGATATAAATGGAAATGTAGAGACCAGCTCTTAATTATACAAAATACGAGATTTGGTTCGGTTTAGTTGTTTGAATTTTAACGCCCCAGTCAACTTCGAGGTTATATCATAGACGACACTTGGGACAATTAAAAGCGTGCTGCCACACTGTGGTGTAAGAAGCGCTTTCCATTTTTCTATCAAACGACATTTTACCACTCACAGTAGCTCTGTGTCATCAACATGCATATATATCGATGCAATCTGCACTCAGTTAAAACACGACCTGCAATATATCATAGCCCATGATAATCTAGTGTAGCAGTCTACAAAGCGGGACGGTGCCAAACACCTTTTCTAAACCAAGATCGCGGATCGACAGCACCATGCAACTTCATAAAAAATTAAAAAACTGTTCAAAGCTCACAGAACTATCGCAGGTGGTATGAATGAAGTCAAAGCCGATTATACAAGTGGAAACTCTAGCAAAAATTAGAATTTCCAAAGGAAAAAAAAGGCAACCAAAGTACTGGGCCAGAAACTTAAGTTCATAGCTCAAAAGAGGAGGAGTCAGATGTTCCCACGGAATTATACTTCAAGCAAGACCAGAATAAATTAAAAACCCAAGTTTTGCTAAAGAACCTAACCTCTAGAGTCTAAAAGGTGACTCTACAAAAGAATGAAATTATCTGACCCTCCATTGAAACAGACAATCACTTACCTCATTACGACAAAAAGGCTTGTATCAAAGGTATTTTACTACATAAGAAATGAGAAAAGAAATCTCAATGCACAGAAAATGGACTCAGAGACATCACCTTCAGTTACCTCACAGAAAAGTAGGCCCAACCCCCCCCCCCTCCACCCCTAAACTCAGTTTAGTTAACTCAGTAGGAAGCATCGGTCTATAATTTCCTCAGAGAAAAGACTACGAGACAGCCGCTCTTTTTGCATAGTTACTATTAGATCTAGATCTACCGTACTATCAGTGTGAAAGTTTAGTTAACTCAGTAGGAGGTCTAGATCTATAAAAACTCTCCATTCCATTGGACAGGATTTACAACAAAATGTATTTGTTCATGGAATGTAACACTCTCAAGGACTGGACAAAGGGACAACATTATACCTGACATCCACACTCATCAGGAATGTCGTCTACAATCAAGTTTTATGAATCGGTCTCGTGAGTAGACCTAAGTGAAATTGATCTTTTAATTGAGACACTAACTAAACCTGATTCATTGGTAAACAAATGTTTTCATTCAGATGACTTGAGGATGTAGGTGCACGGGGAAAGTCTCTCAGAGGCCATTGAAAGAACGACTTATGTGGAGATAGTCTTTTAAACGCTGTTTAGAGAAGTAAAACTGTTCTGAGAAAGGCTTTCAGGCGCTCTCTAGAGGATGTTACAGTAGATGTACAGGGAAAGTCTCTCAGAGGCCATTGAAAGAAAGACTTATATGTGGAGATAGTCTTTTAAACGCTGTTTAGAGAAGTAAAACTGTGCTGAGAAATTTTTCAGGCGCTCTCTAGAGGATGTAGATGTACGGGGAAATTCTCTTAGACACTAGTTCTGATAGGAAGAATAATCACTTGAGATAACCTTTTAGGCGCTGTTTAGGGTAGAAAATGTTTTGAGAAAGTCTTGTAGGCGTTCTCTAAAGGATGTAGATGTACGTAGAAAATCTCTCGAGGCTATTGGGAGGACAAATTATTATTAAAGATAATCTTTTAGGCGCTGTTTAGAGTAGGTTAATGTGTTGTGAAATTTTTTCAAGGGCTTTCAAGAGGATGTAGATGTATTAGGAAAGTCTCCCTGAGGCTATTGGGAAGACAGATTATCAGATTTGTGGCTATCTTTCAAAATTAGGAATACACATTTTTGGTAAGGTATATTTCTACATATAGGCCTGAACCTCACCTCCGTTCATCGAACGGGTAACCAGCTAGTCATACAAGATTTGTAAACATTAGAACATTTCGTTTAACTTCTGGTTTTATAAACATTCCTGCTGTTTTGTCTAAATAATAAGTTATATAATTATTAAAATCCAACAAGTTCTCCAGTTCCTGTTGGCCAAAAAATGTTCATAAAATGTAACTTAGTTGAGTTTTAAGATTAATAAAATTGCGTGCGTGTTTTAATAGACGCATCCAGTACCGACTTCACAAAAAGCCAATTGTATACGTTTTTATGCTTTAATTTTGCATTAAGCCTGGTTGCACTTGAAAGAATCATAGTATAATCTTTACTACCTAATAAAAAAATTTCTCAAACGCATGATTAATCTGCAATTTATAACAACGCAGAATCGGCCAACTATTATCCTATATAGGCCTATTGTTAAAAAAAATCACGCTGTGTACAAAGACATTGGCTATCTATTCAACTATACAATTACTATAATGAAGGTTATCTCTTTGGCTGAAGCTCAGCTGCAAAGTAGAACGCTTCTTAAATTTGCCCCAGAGCCCGCCACGCCCCTGTTAATCAAACCAATCCACAGTTGAAGAGGCACCTGGCGACGAGTGAGCGCTCTCGGCTAACAACATCTTTAGTCATTCAAACCAACCTCCCTGGACATACAAAACAAAACCTACAAACAACGGAAGCAACCAAGTGAGCGATTGTGAGACGATTTGTAGGCCACCGTAGAACAGGCAGGCTAAAACCTTCAACATGGGTGGATGTCATAATTCCTTTCATTTTATATTAAATATTTGTTATCGGCCGGCCCATAACAGCAGAATAATGGTTGGCTCCTCTTTTGCCTTAACTATACTAAGAATTCAAAAGAGACAGATCAAAAGAACTTTTATGCACCAGTCTTTTTACGTTCAGAGTGACAGATCTAATGAGGGTGTGGCCCATCTAATGTGAGTTTTGAAGCACCATCCCATAGTGTGGTGACCGGCTCTGCAGCCTAGCGGTAAGACACTCGCTAAGAGATCGGGAGGTGTGGGTTCGATCCCCGGCCGAGTCAAACCAAGGACTTCGAAAAATTAAAATTGGTATTAGCAGCTGATCTGGCATTACGGATTTAGTGCTAAGTCTGGTCGGCCCGGTGTCAGGATAATGTGACTGGGTGTGGTGTTTGCAAGCGCTCCTTACATAACAGTGTGGCAGCACGCTTTCAATTGTCCGAAGCTTAGTCTCTGATATAATCTTATAGTTGAAAAGAGACGTTAAAATTCAAACAACCATCCATAGTGTGGTGGCCTGCTTATCGTGTAATTCTCCGAGGTGGAGTCTGGAGGCAATCCTAGTCGCGAAAAAAAAAACGATATAGCTCAGCGACTGACGCTTGTGCAGAGAAAGAACAGGAAGTGTAAACAATGCAAGGCAAGTTTGAAGGAGGATGCATGGCATCGTTGGTTATGAACTGCGTCTTTTTAGACATAAAAAATCTCGAAAATCTATTGGCATAAGATAGGATATGGGATATAAAGAAACTGAAAGATAGATAAATCGATAGGTATATAATGTAGCCTACTCCCTAGAGAGTAAAAAGGAGATAGAGAGAGTAAGAGAGAGAAGACAGTGATGTAAAAAAGTAAAAGAGGATAGATGAAAAAAGATAAAGAGAGATAATATACACAAATAAAAAGGAGAGAGAGAGAGAGAGAGAGAGAGAGAGAGAGAGACAGACATACAGACAGACAGACAGACAGACAGACAGAGGCAGACAGAGACAGAGACAGACAGACAGACAGACAGGCAGAGAGAGACAGACAGACAGACAGACAGGCAGAGAGAGACAGGTAGATAGATGGATGGATACAGACAGAGAAAGAGAGATAAACAGATAGTGAGAGAAAGAGAGACACGCAGACCGACAGACGAAGAGCGGCAGACACTGAGACAGCGAAAGAGAGAGAGACAGAGACAGAGACAGATAGAGACAGACAGGCAGACAGACAGACAGAGAAGCAGATAGAGGCAGAGACAAACAGAGAAACAGATAAAAAGACAGACAGGCAGACAGAGACAGCAAAACAGATAAACAGACAGACAGATACAGAGAAATAGAGAGAGAAGAGAGAGTGAGGTAGAGAGAGAGAGAGAGAGAGAGAGAGAGAGAGAGAGAGATGGTTAACGGGACTGGCAAAGAACATCTGCCTCCTTGTGACTGAGGTCATTAAACAGCTAAGAGTGGACATGGTTTGCTATTGACAGGCTGGGATGACACACGGAAGAGGATGTCGTCTTGCGGGGCTGGGCTCTACCTTTCTACAGGTCCGGGCTTCAAGGTCGCGATTGTCAAAATGGGAACGGGAATTCCCGAATGGTTTGAGATCAGTATCACTGGGTGAGATGGGCTAAGCCTTGAGCAGCTCACGGTGGTGAAAAAGGCCGAGGTTTGCATCAAGGTTCATAAATTGGTTAGGCCCTATGTGATAAATTTAATCATACGTTTAGGCTATGAGATTGAGCGAGAGATCCGGTCATCGCGTTTATACAATAATATTTTAATGTTTTCACGTTATGTCCCCTAACCGCCCGCAAGTTGTCAGAATTGATTAACGTGTTATATCTCATCGTCTGAAAGTGTTCTTAATACAGGCACACCTCAAGGCTGTCCGTTATCTCCGAAGCTCGACAGAATTTTTACTTCTGGCTGTAAAGCAAAATTCCCCGGGTGTCTTCTAATTAAGTTTGCAGGCGACACCACTGTAACAGGATTGGTTGATAATATAATATGAAATTAATTTTACAAGACAATGTCATACTGAATCAAACGCTGAATGGTGTAGAGAAAATAATTTAATAATAAATGTGTCAAAAACTTAAGAATTGGTGATTGACTTTCGAAAGGGCGAGGTGCCACCACCCCCATTGGTTATAGAAAGGGAAATAGTTAAATGAGTTAATTTACTCAAATTCCTGGGTACCATTCTAACACATTAAGCTGAGAATCAAATAGCAGCAATACGAGAGTCAAAAAGGCTAGAGAGCGTATGCACATTTTAAGAAAACTTAAGTCTTTTAAGGTCAATAAGGTGACACTCATTAATTTTTACAGAGCCATAACTGTGTAGAGCATCTTAACTCAATCAATTATTGTTTGGTTTGAAAGAACAAAAAAAAAAGGATATTGAAAGACTGAACTCAATTGTCATAAACACACAAAAGTTAATTGGTGTGAATCTGCCATTTATTGAGGGTTTATATGAAGAAAGAATGTCAGCTAGAACAGAAAAGATCTTCAAAGATGACACCCACCCAGCAAGGAAATATTTTGATTTTTACCCCACTGGCGAAGACTTGGGGCGTTCAAAGGCAAAAAAAAATTATTAGTCAATAGCTTCTTTCCCCGAGCCGTAAAAAATTTTAATGGAACAAGAATTAAAAGATTATTCTAATTGAATCTTTTTTGATTCAATGAAGGACACATTAGGGTAGGGCATTTCGTTGAGCGGGATGGGTTAAGACGAGTGCATGCATTTCTTGTACGTTGTGACAATGCTACACAGATAAAAAGAGAGGGAGGAAGAGAGAGAGGGGGGGAGAGAGAGAGAGAGAGAGAGAGAGAGACAGAGAGAGAGAGACAGAGACAGAGAGAGAGACAGAGACAGACAGAGACAGAAAGAGAGAGAACATTTCATTTCTCAAATAGATGTACTAATAACCTATAATATTGTACTTTACTATAGTTTTCATTATGTTAGAATCTGTCAGCCTGTCTGACTGAGCATTGCTTATTTTCAATACACATATTTATGTAACTTTGCATTGACTGAACAAAATTAAATTTGTTGAACTGAAATGAGGCCTTTACAAAAAATACAACTGAATGATCAGTAAATTTCATACCTCGCAGATAGTGCGATCTATTGTAAAGGGCCAAAACGATCCAAATGTAAACACAATTGTGTAGGTTTTCCATTGACATATTGCATTATTATTTTGAAGAGAGTTAGTATAATTGCAAACTAAAAAAAAAAAACTCAATTTGTTGAAGGCTGTGCCCTTGACACACCAGTGTTAAACATAGTAAATATGGGGAGGGGGGGGTCGTTTGTTCGCATTGGACTGTTTTGCCTGTCAGCAAAGGTCGTGCTCACAACATGATTATTGTCTACAATTTGTTATCTTGTTTTTAATATTTTGGGAGATTTCATTAGAATCTTTTCACAATGATCATTATCTAAATCTAAAGATTCAGAGTCACGAGAATGAAAAAAAATTATGCTAGAAATAAAAACTTTGATAAGATTTTGACACATCTATGAGATCATGTTCTAACTAAGTGTATTTTGAAATGTGTGCTACAGGTTCTGTGATAGCTAGAGCCTTATCTAGTACTTGACACGGGTGCCAGGCAAAAAGAAACGCCTTTTACTATCCTAACTATGCTTTCCTGTTGCGACATGGTATGGTGTGGCTGTGTGGCTGCAGTTGTATCTTTTTTTCCTTCACCTGAGGCTAAGTTGTGACATGCAAGGGCTAGTGGCTAACTACAGTCCACAAGAAGCTGTCAAGACCGCTAGGCCTACTCTCTCCGCTAGGCTCGCCGGGGCGGTAGGAAATAAAGACGAGAGCGACAGGAGGAGGAGGGGAATGCTGGAGTAGATCTAGAGCAAACACGGTTGTGCAGATAGGGGAGGCCTGACTAGATCTACATCTAAATCGCTTCTCTGTCACGATTTTCACCTCCGGCTCCATGCATGACCGCGAGGATAACAGTCGTATCTTTTGTAAGTGGTCACTGGTCACAATTTATAGAGCAGCTTAGAATAAGCTTTACAAGGTAGAAACAGTTAGGTCTTAGCTATCTTATCAAGTGAGCTGTTTTTCATGGATTAAATTTTAGTTTTAAAGTTACGCTAAGGAAACAAAAGACCTGGTAGATTCGATAATGGATTTATGTGACTTTCTCTCGTGCATGATGACTCCAGAAAGATTTCTACATCAAGATGGCACTTAAGCGTTTTATACGCAGTTTGTAAAGTAAAAAGGTAAAGGTAGTCCCATACTCGATATGAGCGTAGAGGAACGAGGAGCAGGGTCCTTGTTTTTCTAGGCACACGGCATAGTGAGGTAGTTTGCCATTGCTTTCCTCGCCGCCTTTACTTTCGCCGAGTCTTAAGAGACCTAGCTACCCATCAAGTGCTGAGTGGGCACAGGGGAGCAAATAAAATTTAGCCCGGACTGAATAAAATTTAAGTAAACCTCCTGATAAACCAACTGAAAATGAGAAAACTATAACTAAATAAGCCCTATCAATATTTTTCATTTCTGGTTTTAATTAAGAAGGAATCAATGATACATTTATTTAATTGAAATGCCTCTGTTTTCACAATATTTTAATCACTTTTTGCAAATAAAAAAATGCTTAATAAATCAAAAGCTTACCGTACAAAATTAGTATATATATTCTTAACCTAACAATTCATTATAAAAAGTCTTGCATGTAATATCCATTTATTTAACAAATGTTTCAACAAAGAAAATGACCAGTAACGCATTTTAACAACTATAACGAGCAGCAAACACAGGAAGTTTATCGGTTTTAAACAAATCTAGATCTAGTAGTTAGTATTTAATGCACTGAGTCACAGCGTATGTGTGATGTTTTGGGAAGAGGTTAAGGTGGTCATTACACACACCTTGTTTTATTGCCCCTATAAAAAGTGCTGTGTCATAGTCTGTGTTGAGGTAGAAAAGAAAACTAAACATAATTCTGTCCCTCACATTGGATATGTCTCCTGAAACCTCGTGAAAGATTTTGGTGTCATGGGTTAACATTTGTCGTATCTGAAAGTTCCATAAAAAAATTTTGTAGAGAAAATCAACATTTACGTTTGAATCGCGTTCTTTCGATACGGTACACAAATTTGTATAATAGAAAAAACTACACGAAGTGATAATGTATGTAATCATGTACGAGTATATTGTTTGTTTAAGCTTTCATTTCAACATCAATTGATCCTAGAAATATCTTGCCCTTCGATAAATATTAAAACTAAATTTAATATGTTAACGAATTTTTTTCTCCGCTCTTTCGCAAGCGGACGGATTTTCACAGAGGGATGCCACAGTGTAGCTAAACCTAAATTTTATATCAACAAATTCTTTCAGATATTTTCTTAAATGTAAAAGGCCCTGTGCTATTAAAATAATAAGTTTTAGTTTTAAAAACTTAACTTGCGAAATAACGAGTAATGAAGAGTAACTTTGAATTAAAATCAAAAGTGGCAACCCCAGTGTGTAAATCCTGCCTCGTGAGACATTTGCTCAATTTGGACAATAAGCACTAAAAAGTATCTAATGAAGGTTGGTCTCTACGTAGGAATACAAACTAGGGCACTTGTGTGGTTAATATATGGTGCGCAAAACAAACAAGTTTCTTGCTCTAAAACAACATTTGAGATATAACCAGAAAATGTCATTGGAAAATACAATAGTAACAGCAACAATAACAACAACAACGACAGTAAAAAAAAACAATAATAATAATAATGATAATAATAATAACAACAATAAAAAAAATAATGATGATAATAGTAGTAATAATACTGAGGATAATGATAATAATATTAATAATAATATTAATAATTAAAGTAATAAATCGTCTATTTATTAGCGCTGATTTAAATAAGATTAACCTTTCATGTCTTCTGAACCTTTTAGCCGTATTTGACACCATCGAACACGGTAATTATCTGCTTGGTAGACTTAAAATCTGGATTTTTTTTTTGTTATAAGGGCACAAGTCAATTCAAACATTAGTTGCAATCGTGATTCATATGTATCCAGTCGGAAGAAGTGTCTTGTGTGGATGATGGTGCTAAGTCAGACTCATGCGCCATTCAGTTATCAGGTTCCTTAGCTTGTGCATGAGGGTTCTAAAGATCTATCTCTTTTAAGTTTTTAGTACATTTAGGGCACTTCAGAACTCAACTAGTGCTTTCCAGTTATAGACCGGCCCAAAACAAAGTTACATACAAAATATAGGGATAATGATATCTACTCATGTTGGAGTATTCGGCCTGTCCTACGGCGGCCTAGGGCTCAGTTCTTGGTCCAGTTTTTATTTTTAAAACATGTATTATTATATAATGTAGCCTTTGACTCCATATGATACAACCATTGGCTCCAGTTTACTTGAACCAGTGCTATGCAGACAAGTCGCAATTGTTCAGTTCTGCCAGTACCGACAAAACAGGTGATATGATTATGTTATTGGAACATTGTATTGTGGATGTAAAACAATGGATGAATGTTAATAGGTTGAAACTTCACAAGGAGAAGACTGAAGCGCTTTTGTGTGGTCAAACTAACCAGACGAGGAACATCGACGGACATTAACGTTAAAACATTTTGTTATACAAAAAATGTAAGTGGATATGAAATGGCTGAGAGATGAGAAGTTTTAACTTTTTCTTCTTCTTTTTCTTCTTCTT
>BMAT01002267.1:49532-62049 GCA_019649035.1 Elysia marginata | reverse complement strand
AGAAGAAGAAATAGGAGGAGGAGGAGAAAAATAACAATAACAACAACAGCAATGAGAGATGAGGAGAAGGAAAGGGAGCAGGTAGTGTGGAAGAGGATAATGAGAGAAAATCCAACTCATATTTCCGACCCTTATGTGTTGAAAAAAATTTCATTGCTTCTTTTGCGGGGATTTCTTTATCTCTCTCCTTAGAATATGCCCTAATATAATAGGCGCCTAATTGGGCCCCAGTGTGGCTCTCTGAGATATAGATGGGAAGTGGGCGCCCGTTGCATTTTCATACATGGACTTATTTGTGATTTTCACTGGTTGTCTTACTCTTAGAAATTTCATAGGCCGTTTTCTATGGAATGCATCTAGTTGTTCTTCTTCGGTTTTTGGAAGTGCCCATGTACCACAAGTATAATTATGCTAACACTGTTTCAACTAACGCTCTATAAAATTTTATCTTGGTTTTGGTTTTGATTTTGCCGCCACGAATCCAAACGTTGGAGTTTTGTAAGTGCTTCAGTGGAAAGCTACTTTCTTCTTCTGAGATCTTTGCTGTCTCCTACAAGTGTTCCTTCTTTTTTCCCAGGTGGTTTTGTTTCGAACCACTGTGAAGAATTCTGTTATAAATTTTTCAAAGTTGACAAAAAATTTGTCACAACAAAGGCTAAGTCATCGGCGTATGAAATTTACCCCCAGGAGTATTTTTTTCAAGTTCGGCTTTTGGTTTCGGTTCTGTAGGTCTTACTTCTTTCAAAGCATGCTCTATATATACAACGAAGAAAATGTACATGGTTAAGGCTGTCCCATTGAGATGCGCCGACATTTCTTGTGAACTGTTTTGTTTCGCTGGCCACATCTATCTCAATAGAGACCCTAAGCACACGCTCCGTGTCTAACTACGCGTGCGTGAAAATCGGGAAAGCAGATCGAGGAAACTCCAAAAATAATGAAACCAGTTTCTAAAAATAGACCCACAGACGTTCCCGTTATACTCACGTGTTGCTGCTTAATTAAAGTCTGTATATATATCTCAAGTAGGAAGCGTGTAGTTCTCAACTCGTCTTCCGCAACGATGTTTCTGACAAGGTCAAGGAGAGTGTTTTTTTTCTATCGATAGTATCAAATGCCGCCGACATCTGTTATTCCCGTAATATCTATTCGCAAATACTACCATGACACAAATTCAAACACAGCCTTTACCGATTTTAAAAGTTAGTGGACTGAGGAAAGTGCTGGTCAGTTGTTGCACTGTGGTTGAGATTAAAGCCTCAACCGCCAGATCTGATGCGCAAACCGCTGAACCTTTGGAATATGACAAGATTATTCGATAGCGTCGGAAATTCATGTTTGCCAGAATTGAAAAGAAATAAATTGGTCGGGCTAAGCTTTTTAAAAAAGATAATTATGATAAGACAAAATTTGACATTCTCGGTAGCGCTAGATCTACGTTCTCAAAATCATCACCTACTTTAAAACAAGTAGAGAAATTTTTAGCCAATTGATCCGGTTTTGGAAAATGTCCCAAACTCTCCATTTTTGTAAATTAACAGATAGGGTAATGCATCATTCCATATAAAGAAAAGAAAGGCAACTTTTGACACAGCCCAGTTTAATTGTCGACAAGATTGGGCACCTTAAATGGTCATGAGACTATTCTTACATTTTTACTTAAACTCGAGAAATCGCGGATTTCTACTAGTAATACAAACTATTTTAACAAACGGTTTATTGGTTAAGGCAAAAACATGTTAATATGGTTCTCTATTTAAATAATGCTCTTACCGAGCAAATTACAACCAATTGTCAAGTTCAAAAGCTTCGAAACTAAGAAAGAAATGACATTGCTCAAAAAACGCGTGCTCCTTTGCCGCATTGCCTTTAAGGCGATCTCTCAATAGTCTAAGACCTGTGTGGAGGCTTTGAACTCAAGATACTGTGGCATTATCTTAATTATAGTCGATAAGATTAGTTCCATTCAGCTTCAAGCAGTGCCCCTTTGATCTTTACCAGTATAATTTTATGTCCAGAAACAAGGGTGTATCAGAGTTTTCATTCATGGCAGCATTATTGAAAATCTATAATTGCAGTTGCAATTTATTACTCTGTGCCGATACAAATTACTTAACCCTTTTCAATCGTTTATATCTAAGCCATCCTAGTGAGGTTCATACCTGTATAATCAGCGAAAAGAATGCAATAGTTTACAGTATTTTTTATTTATACTATGGTGCAAAAACTTGTATTTTACAATGATCATAGTGGCAAACAATTAAGATAATAAGTCAACTTTAGCATTCGCTTATTTCCGACTATTGCACACTGCTCTCTTCAAGTAATTTCTGTATCTTTTATCAGCTTTTTGTTCAATTTCCATCAGTCTGCTAATCCCCTTCCCCGCCCCCCTCTCTCTCTCTCTCTCTCTCTCTCTCTCTCTCTCTTCCTTTTTTCTCTCTTTCTCTCTATTCGGCGGCGTAAGCTTGTAATGTGTTTTAGGATAACCAAAATTCAACATTATGTTGTTGAATACTTTTGAATACTTTTGTCAAGCTTGACCTAGGTCCACTGCTGCAGTGATAAAAAATATTTCTTTTAAAAAAAGTGTGACCCAGTATCATATTTGTGTATTTTCATGGCTCTTGTACTCTGTTTGATCATGACAGTTTTGAACCCTGATAAGTCAATACCACAGGACTAAGTATAGGGAATGAGATTAGAGGTAAAACAAGAGTAAAGTCTCTTTTCTTCTCTCTTTTCTAGAAGACAACACTCGAAAATACTATAGTGGTTATTGTAATCTAGACCTAGATTGTAGGGTAAGTTTCTTACTTTTATAAACGATTTGACATCTAGAACTTAGAAACTATAGAGCTAAATAAAAAGTTTATCTTCAAAATAAATCTGTCGCATAAATTTTAAAAGATTGTAATGTTTGTATTCGTAAAATAGTGAAGAGACACCAGGAAAGTTCACCTACTCTTGTTGAAATCTCATTCCCTATAATATAATAGCTAATCAAAATTGAATACTACAGGACTAAGAGCTAAATATTAGTGATATCGTTAAAAATGTTAATCACTACAAGACTAAAATATAATGTTAATATTCAACACTACATCACCAAAAAAAAAACCCCAAAACAAAATGTTAATGATAATGGTCGGTCACTAAATGACTAAAAGAAAATGTTAATGATAACATTAAGGAAAGTTGGACAGTAAAGAATTTAAAGCAAAACACAATGTGATAATGCTTAGAACAGTTGGACACTATAGAGCTAAAGAAAATTATTGTTAGTGATAATTTCTAGAACAATTATACACTACAGAAGTAAAATTATAACATAATGTGATAATGTCTAGAAAAGTTCGACACTGAAGAACTAAAAGTAAATTAATGTTAGTGATTATGTCTAGAACAGCTGGGCACTACAGAACTAAAAGAAATTTAATGTTAGTGATAATGTTAAGAAAAGTTGAACACTACAGAACTAAAAGTAAATCATTAACAAAAGCAATGTCGTTTAGAAGAGTTGGCCACAACAGGACTATAAATAAATTAATGTTAATGATAACGTTCAAAATAGTTGGATACTGCAAGACTTAAAGCAAATTATCAGCGATATCTTTGACGTTAAGCATTAATATTAACTGTTTCGCGACTGGTCCAAATGAGTCGAGGGTGGGGAAGTTCTCATTCCAGAAACGTCTTAGTACCCGGCAAGGAGCGTAGTGGCGACATGGTTTAAGTTATGTTTCTCTAAGTGGCAAGGCGGTGGGTGCCGAAGCATCTATAAGTCGAAGGTTCGAATCACACCAAGGGCAGACATTTCGGGCATTTCCACTAAAAAGCCTACTTCTCTCCACTGCTAATTTCATACCTTTACAATATTTCAATCATTAGTACCGGGCATAATACTTTCCCCTCTTTCTCTTAATGATATATATCCACAAATAATTTCACGCACTTTTTAACATTTGGAAGGAAATAAATCGTATTAGTAAAAGTGTCAACGTTTTGTATATAATATGAACATTGCGACCGTCTGCTCATTTGGACTGTTTCTGAGGCATGGTCCAGAAATACCTTGAAAACAAGTGTAGATGTTTTTACATGTCTTACAGAACTGTGTGTTGTCATTCCATAATGACATAGATGTCATATTTCACAATGAATTCTGCTGTAGACTTTTAACTCTAAGCTTATTTGAGGAGAAACAATTTAAAGGGATGTTATTCAATAATTCTGCTAAATTATTACCGATCGCAGTGACCTCCCTTGTACATGTGTTTTATTGCGTGCAGTGCAAATTATGGTCCAACTTTTTTACAACGGAATCCGTAAACCGCTAAGGAGAAAAGAGACAGGGGTAGGCCATAAATATCTAGACTTTCTTCACCTTCAGTTGGGGAGGCGTGGCTCAGTGATTTCGCTTCAGACTAGTGACTCGGCAGTTGCAAGTTTGATTCCCAACCACGACTCATGTTATTAATTGCCTTATGAAAGTAATTTATCCACTTTCCTCAGTGCACCCACCTGTAAAATGGGTATCTGGCTAACTACAGTGCTTTAGTATAATTACATGAATTGTTCGTATTTAAGCGCCTTACAGGCTGCCATACTTTAATGCTCTGAAATATGAGTTGGATTTGCTTTGGAATGTACTGGCAGTATGCCCTACAACATTTGATGAAAATAAAACACTGTTACCAAGTGCATAAGGAAATGCCACACTAGGGTATAAAGTATTTTTAACAACGTCGCCTGCTTGGTCAATATCATGCACAGTCACAGGTACCATGAGAGTTAGATAACTATGAGAACGGTTTTTCGGGGGAACACCTCATACACTATCCACATATTGTCGTATTCCACCCATGCAGAGCAGCAAGGGTGCAGTTTCTCAGTCGGCAAAGAACGCCCAATTTGATTAAAAACGTACTTGGGTTACTAACTTAGAATCAGGCTAATAATTAGGTTTTTCTTTTTTCTGAAAGACAAGATATTCTTGTTTTAACATAGAGTTTTGCAGTTGTCGAGCCAGTTGGCGAATAGACTCGTACTCTGTCGGATCGTGGCGAAACAACGATCGAATAAGGATATAGCTCTCATTAGACTATATTCTAGTGGGGGCTCTTTGTGAGCGTTGGATCTAGAAGAGATCTGTGTTAAGCTAACGATGTATTGTGGTGTGCGAAATCAAGCACTAGTTTCAATAAATTGTCGTGAGGTGCAAATTTACCTCTGAGAGAGCGGTTGATATTGAGTACGAAGCCCATGTGTTTGGTGTCAGGGCCTTCATTGCGAAGGATTTGCTCACTTCAGAAACGATAATAATTCAAGCTCGAGGTCGAGCTAGGAGAAGTTTAAATGAACGGTTCCAGTGACGATAAATATTCCCAGTAACATTTTAAGTTTTTATATACCGAGTTTCCAGTGACTGAGAAGAAAGGGAATCTAACAGCCCCGAGTAAAACTGTATTACTACCTGCTTACTTTATTTATTGACAGTAGCACAGAAGGATTTGCCAGACGGTAAACAATTAAAGCCGCAGTTTCCAGTGACAAATTATTAACGGCTTAACAACCAGTGACAGTGAGCTGATGTTCGTTACGCAAGGACATATTACAGATCTTGAGGGTGAAGTCATCTTAGAGAGACGTTTGACATTATATTATCACGGATATCATAATTATCAACGGTGTTGTGACGAGAGGTTGGACCAAGCCGCAGCATCTTGGTGCGAGACAACTCTATACGTACGGCCTAGAAAATTAGTTGAAGCTGTGATTTGTATTTGTATCCAATCCATAGCTCTTTTCCCAGGGATATTGCATTTTATACTCATTGTTATAATCGTAATAATCACACTCTATATATTACTTCCAGTGTGCTTCATCCATCATCTCCCATATATTATCACTTTTGTTATTTGTGAAGTTCTAACGCAATCATACAAAGTCATCCTCTTCCTCGCTCCCTATCCTCATTCACACGCAAACAAACGCTTTATTGTATTCATATCTCCTATCCCCACGTGTCCCAATAAAGTTTATACTTGTTGTACTTTAGAAACTTAACCTTTGCTAGTTGAGTTTGTTCCATTGTGTTGCTGGTTTGCTTGACTGAAATGTCGGAAAAATAATATACCAAAGGGTTGTGCTTGTTGGATAACGTCCTAAGGAGGCCTGGCGGAGGCGTTTTTTGACAAATTGCCTCTTAAAATACAGGTTATTATATTTATGTGAAAGTGAAAGATTTCTATAGAAAATAAACCTTTTATTTTAATTTATTATTTTTAAAGTTTTACTTTATTATACGGTGTTAATTTTTTATAAACGCAAGAAACACAACTCGTTGAAAAACTAATATGTCGAGACTATATAAAATAAATCATTTCGGGGTGACTACCGAAGGCGGGGCGCTACTTTGATCACTTCCAATCTAATTTCCGTTGAATACCTATTAAAACCGAACAAAAATATCGAAATATTGACCTAAAGGCCAAAGCCTTTTAGAGCACTCCATCAAATATAATATGTTCCAGAGTAATGATAAATCTATAAGATTAAGACAATAACTCCAGTTAGATGTCAACAAATTACATTTATATTAAAACAGTGCATTATCGTATCAACCAGCCTGTAGTAAAAAGCCTCGAATAATTTTTTCCCAGCTTTATGTAAATGCCCGCCAAACATTATCCCACCCCCTTCCTACGTTGATTACCTACACTTGAATTAGTATAGTCGGTTGTGCATTCGTCGCGTTTTGTTTTGGGCTCCGGTACCTTAACGGTTTTGATAGAAAGGATTAGTACTCGTATATTGAAAGGCGATTGAATTATTATCTGATGGTTTTTTTTGTCTTGCAACGATTCCGCATGAGTGGAATGTCGCAATTTTCACATTACACGGTCTTCAATCAATGATATTTTGAACAATGAACGTTTCTTAGCTTTAAAACATTAAAAAAATTGCATGAGGCTATAAAAATGGAAGCTATTAGTGTATTAAAGTTTCTAAAAGACAAAGAATAAAAGAATTTACTTCTAAAAGGCGTTTTCAAATATAAAAATTTCCGACATCCGACTTATTCTCATTGGTTGCAAGACATCTGCCTTTTGTTAACAATTATAATTACGATTACAAGTGGTTGAGGACTGAATATTGAGACTGCTAGTGTTAATAACGCCAATAAGCCAACTGTTCGTCAAGGGAAGTAACCCTTCGTATGCCTAAGACAGCATTGTCTGGTTTTTTGTTTGTGTCCCTTTGACTTGAGGGAATTAATTTTTTTTTTCATTTAGTTTCACTTAAGAAAAACGTGCCAGACAAAAAGGTGTGCAGTCTGAAAAGAAAGGCGAAAATAATTCTTGTCTACCAAGATGCACGAGAAATTTAAGTCAGACCAGTTAACACCTGTTTCAGCTTTTAAAAGTTAAATACAGAACTAGAAGAAAAACCTGCATATTGGCCAGACAAAAATCGCCCACCTTTTTTTTATTCGTCATTTTAGAGCTACATTTTGTGTGTGTGTGTTAAGTGACAGCGAAGAGGGCCCAATGTGGACTTGGTCGTGAATGAGAAACAGAAATGGTTGTCCAAATTTGATACACAAACTTTTGAAAAGGCATGCCATGCACAGAAAGCAATTATTTCTATTTACTTTTTAGTTGCTGTACGAAAAGCATACAAAAGCTATTTTTACCTTGTTATACTCTTTCGAGACAATTAATTTACGCAATGTATCCGCTACATTGCATTTGGGACATGCTGCAAACGAAAAATTTCCCATAATTTGGAGCCGCAGAACTAGGCATAGAACTTTTTTTTTCTGGTTTGGCATGTCCTCTTCTCTACTGACTTGACTTTGATTTCCACCAGTCTGTCTTTTGGTAAGTACACGCAAAGGCAAATAGTTCAACTTTTGACATTGAATTGAAAAAAAAGGTAAGTGATACATGAGCGATCAATATCTGTTTTGATGGATACACTGCAAGCACACGAAAGCTCAAGGTTTAGAACTGGATTTATCATTGAGACGCTTAATGCTTCTGTGTCTCACATAAAATCATGCAGGCTAATGAGGCCGACCTCTATCTCCCTGTACGTAACCACGTGATCATTGTTATCGCCGCACCGCATAAATGTGTATTAAAAGTACTCTAGCCTTAATCCCCAACCGTGCAACGACAGGCCTCTCCCGTCGCAAATCTGAAACATGAAGTATATATTGCAGTGAGACAAAACTGTCTTGCCCTGTTCAGGACCCTGTGTGTCGCTACAAAATTACATGTGTCTAACCTGCAACAGAAGTGCGGTAGGGGTCTAAGAGCATGCATTTACGCTGCCATTTAATTTTTTTTTCTCGCACCACACAAGAGGTGTGCAATCTGATTCGGTGTAGGAAAAAAAAACAACAGCGCCATTTCCATTTTTGGCGATGGATTGGTGTCTTATCAACAATCACGAAACCTTGCTTAGATTAAGGTCAGCTACATTATCGTGACATGAATTTTAGTGAATTTTGTCCTCAGCTAAAGACCACTCATAAGACACTGTCGCTCCAGGAGTGACCTAGCAAGGGAACATAACTCTGTAGGTTGCAAAAAGTTCCTTGCGTATTTGTATTGTTTATATCCCTTTGACCGCCAACCACGAAATTGCAACTGATTAAGGTGAACAATATAAAGCTTTTATACATCATAGAAAACACCTGAACTATTCTAAAGCCGGATCTACATTAATTGACATACTGAACAATTCGTTAGCAAGAACACAATACTCGAAAGCAGTTCGTACTGAAAACTGCTAATGTGAATGAAATGCCCCCGAGAACTTAAGCTACGGTAGTCGAGCCAAAGAAATCGACAAATTTATAAAGCATGCTTGATGTTTTTGCTCCCCCCCCCCCCACTTCAAGATAGTAAAAGGGGAATGGCCTTGGCAAAAATGAATAATATTTCATGAAAATGCATTGAATAATAGTCAGATGTTTATCTAGATTAGTTTAAAAAAAATTCTGCTCTTTCTTAGAATATGTTTAATTCTAAAATTAAAAAAAAAGGTTTGCTCTGGCGCTAGGCCCAGGTTTATCACATAAGTCTCTGATTGTGAACGGGTCTGTGGCCTAGCGGTAAGACACTCGCTCAGAGATCGGGAGGTGCATGGTTCGATCTCGGGCCGAGTCAAACCAAGGACTTTAAAATTGGTATTAGTAGCTTATCCGCCAAGTTTCTGGCATTATGGATTTAGTGTAAAGTCTGGTCGGCCCGATGTCAGGATATTGTGACTTGGTGTGGTGTACGCAAGCGCTCCTTAGATCACAGTGTGGCACCACTTTTTCAATTGTCCCCAGTCCCGTCTATGGTGTAACCTCGAAGTTGACTGAGACGATAAAATTCAAACAATCAACCAACCTGTGACTGTAAGTTAAAAATAGGTGTGTTCAGAGAGCACTAGGCTACCGTACGTGCTAACAATGATATGTGGGTATATCTTTCAATAATAGTTTAAATCGCTGTAGAAAAAGGAAAAAAAATCAGGCCGACGCATATTGGAACCGCAGTGGAAAAATTTTATTCAAAACTACGAGTCGTCAGATACAATGTGTATTGGGCTTTAGGCGTTTGCACAAAACTGTTGAAGCCAACTGGTCGGTAAGGGAAGTAACCCTTCGTATGCCTCAGGCAGCATTGTTTGTTTTTTTTTGTTTGTGACCCTTGAACCCGAGAGAATTGCATTTTTTTTCATTTAGTTTCACTTAAGGAAAATGTGTCACACAAAAAGGTGCGCAAACTGAAAAGGAAGGTGGAAAAGATTCTTGTTTACCAAAGAACAAGAGAGATTTAAGTTTCAGCTTTTATCAGTTGGGTACAGAGCTAGGAGAAAAACCTGCGTTTTGGCCAGACCGAAAAATCGTCCACCTCTCTTTTTACTCATTATTTTAGAGCTACATTGTGTTTGTGTGTGTTAAATGACAGCGAAGAGGGCCCAATGTGGACTTGGTCGTGGAAGAGAAGCAGAAATAGTTGCCAAAAGTCGATACACAAATTTTTGAAAAGGCATGACACAGAAAGCAATTATTTCTATTTACTTTTAGTTGCTCTACGAAAAGCAGACGAAAGGTATTTTTTATCTTGTTCAAATTTTTTCGAGACAGTTATTTTACGCAATGGATCTGCCACATTGTATTTGGAACATGCTGCAAACGAAAAATTGTTCCTTAAATTTGAATCGCAGAACTAGGAATAGAACTTTTTTCTGGTTTGACCTGCCGCTTCTCCGTGCACTGACTTGATTTTAATTTCCACCAGTCTGTCTTTTGGTAAGTACACGTTAAGGCAAATAGTTCAACTTTTGACATTGAATTAAAAAAAAGGTAAGTGATATACGACCGAACAATATCTGTTTTGATGGATACACTGCAAGCACAGGAAAGCTCAAGGTTTAGAACTGGATTTGTCATTGAGACGCTTAATGCTTCTGTGTCTCACATTAAAATCATAAAGGCTAATGAAGCCGACCTCTATCTCTCTGTCCGTAATCACGTGATCATTGTTATAACCGCATAAATGTGTATTAAAAGTACTCTAGCCTTAATCCCCAACCGTGCAACGACAGGCCTCTCCCGTCGCAAATCTGAAACATGAAGTATATATTGCAGTGAGACAAAATTGTCCTGCCCCGTTCAGGACCCTGTGTGTCGCTACAAAATTACATGTTTCTAACCTACGAGGGAAGTGCGGTAGGGGACTAAGAGCATGCATTTACCCTGCAATTTAATTTTTTTTTCTCGCACCACACAAGAGGTGTGCAATCTGCCTCGGTGTAGGAACGAAAAAAATAAACAACAGCGCCATTTCCATTTTTGGCGATGGATTGGTGTCTTATCAACAATCACAAAACTTTGCTTCAATTAAGGTCAGTTAAATTATCGTGACATGAATTTTAGTGAATTTTGTCCTCAGCTAAAGACTACTCGTAAGACACTGTCGTTCCAGGAGTCACCTTGCAAGGGAACATAACTCTGTAGGTCACAAAAAGAACTTTGCGTATTTGTGGTGCTTATTTCCCTTTGACCGCCAACCACGACATCGCAAACGATTAAGGTGAATAATAATTATGAAGCTATTATACATCAGCGAGAACTTTACCGTTTTTGTCTTTGATAACTGGAAGCAATGGGGTGAACTCCTTAGTAATTTTTTCTATTAGGCCTACATTTTTTTTAATCGAGATGTGAAAGTCTTGCTAATTCAATGACAGCAAGCTGATCACTAAGTACAAAAAGCAAAAAAAAAAAAAAAAAAATGTGCCTGAACTGTATTATTATTTATTTTTTTTATACGCTATATTATTCCCTTTTGGGAAATTCGGCTTCGTCACTCAACTTAACTGTGTCGCCACAGAGCAGCGCCACAGCAGTAAAGCAGTATTGTATTGTAACAATCATAGTGATGTCATTCAAGGGTAGTAATCCTATATATTGTATGAGACGTAACTATGTTGCATTGATAGGGACTATCTCCCTTCCCATGTTATAATTATGTCACACTTGTAACTTGTTTGTTGGTGTGATGTCCCTCATTACACGTATAGAAAATAAACATCCTGTTGAACATGATCAAGATGACTGGCTGTCACTTGAGAGCTTCCAGAACCCCTAATGACAATCCACCTTATAATCTCACCTGGTGTTGAGCAGACTTTTCTCCATATAACCCAGTAGGCTAGAATACTATTTATTTGTGCATTAATGAATACTATTTATTTATGCACTTATGAATACTATTTATTTATACACTTATAAATACTATTTGTTTATGCATCAATGAATACTATTTATTTGTGCATTAATGAATACTATTTATTTATGCATTTATGAATACTATCTATTTATGCATTAATGAATACTATTTATTTATGCATTTATGAATACTATTTATTTATGCATTTATAAAAAACTATTTATTTATGCATGTGGACTTTTTATTACAGGCAAAGCGCCAGTGCACAAAATTATCAGTAGAATTTCTTTAGAACCTTTTGGAATCCAAGATATAAACCGAAATGTCTAGTTTTAAACTACATTATTAATTATTCCATTTCTATAGTATTAAGTGTGTTTTATGGTGAAATGTTTGTGCTTGAACTCTTTGTCCTGTGCCACAGTTTTTTACATTTGTTTTTCTTTCTTTTTTTTAAAGTATAACTTTACACTATTGGACAAACCTGATTTCAACTTAGGGTTTCTATTTGCAATTATTCTGTTTGACAGCTTTATCCTTTCTGAAGGTTTATTCTAATCCATTGATAAATATTAAAGCAATTCCTGCAAGGGTCTGGAATAGGCCTACAAAAAAAAAATTAAACACCATAAATATAACTAAGAGAAAACACAGGTATATTTAAGAATGTTCATTTATTTTCAAATAAAAAAACAAAAACACTGTGTAGAAATTTACCAAAATCCTATATTAAAAAAAATAGAAAAATAATAAAAGTGGAACAAGATTTACAAAAA
>BMAT01002267.1:20280-32362 GCA_019649035.1 Elysia marginata | reverse complement strand
ATATAGTTTTCTTTTATAGCAGACCATCAGAAGACTTCATATGTCAAAATAATTGCGTAATATCATTGTCATCATTATCTATACGTCACATCATTATTATTATTATCCCATTATTATTGTAATACTTTATGAATTTAGCTCACCTGGGGCTCTGGCAGGGAATCCCTCGTCTATCAGCGGTTTCTCCGACGGGGGAGCCATTTCCAGATGAGTTGTCTCACCTCTGACCTCCTCCAATTGCTTCTGATTCGACTTTGTCTCCTGTGCTGCAATCTGCTCCTGGTAGAGACAAACAAGGGCAGCGTACTCTCCGGCAAGAGTAAGTGGTGACCTGGTTTCCCCTGTAGCAGTCTCCCCTGCAGCCAACAACTCGTCATGAGAGCCCTGCTCAGCGATGGTACCCTCTTTGACCACAAGAATTCTGTTACACTCTTTCATATACTGGTCCAAATAGGAAGAGAAACATTACAAACATTAAACATAAAAAGATTCATGACTTGAGTAATGAAAGAAGCAAAAACTGATAAGGATAAGGATTAAGCATAGCATTTTTTAAACATAAAGCAATTAAAACAATTATAACTTCATTTTTCTTTTACTTTTCTTGCGAATGGCGTGAATGAGTTGTATGATAAAATTTATAATTTGAGAAAAAGCCCTTTTAAAGTAGAGTATTTCTCTTATTCTCTTTATTTTGAAGCAAAAAGATGGTTAAATATTCCTGCTCAAAATCATTTTTTAGGCTCATGCATGATTTGAAGTTTTGCAGCTCCAAAAAAAATGCACTTTTCAATATTCACAAGTGTTATGTGAAAGTGGCAGCATCCTACTGATTCTCATTGGTTGTAAGATACTTCATTTTTTTCAATAGCTTGTCGATCCAAGAATAAAGTCCAGAATCTCAAGCATTTATGAGGCAAGATAGAGGACCTTTAGGACAAACACCTCCATCTCTTACTTTTCTTGCTTACAGAATCTAATGAAGAGAAAAAAATCTCCCACACCATCACAAGCGATACACTCACCTCTATAAAATGTGACACAAAAACAACCGTCCGTCCCCCACCACCCTCGCAGCCTTCTTTGTCCCTCCCCATCAGCAGGCCCAGGATGCACTTGTTGAAGATGTGTCGGGCCAGGTGTACATCCACGGCAGAGAGTGGGTCGTCAAGTAACACCAGGTCGTGCTTGCTGTACGCAGCCCTGGCAAGACTCAGCCGCTGTTTTTGACCCCCACTGAGGGTTGAGCCACACTCCCCAACCTACGGTAGAAGGAAATGATTTTTGTTAAATTGCAAGACACATCACTTGGTAGACTTAAACAAGAGTTTCCCATGCCATTAATTATCATAACAGAGTAGCCTACAATATTTTTATGGCCAATATTTTCACAGATGCAATATTAGACAATAAATTTGAAAGTTAAAAAAAAAAAAGACTGATTTTACAGTTACAATATAGGATATGATCTAGAACTAAACAAGTAGTCCCTATACATCCTAAAGCAAAATTTAATATTTCAGCACAAATATCCATTTCATAAGATTTGCACCGACTAACCTCTGTAGCATCTCCGCATGCAAAGCTGGCAAAGTCTTCACTCAAAGCACAAGCCTGGATCACTTGGTTATACCTGCAGTTACAAGGAAAGATATCAATACAGTTTTTTTCTTAAATTAAAGCACACTGAGAAACAAAGGGATAGCCTTAAATTCAAACCTACAACTGAAGTGTTTTGGGGCAGCAACTGTAATTTCTACATGTATGGACATTTTCCAGTCAAATCAGTGTTATGAAAATGATTGTTTCCGCAAAAAGCAATAGAGATGTCAGTACCAATATTAAACTCATTTTGTCAAAGCAACAGAAATGATTGTTGGTAACAATAAGCTTATAAAACTATTTTTGTTGAAGTGATAGACATGAATATTGGTACCAATATAATATCATCATTAGGCATACAAAACAACATAAAAGCATTTTTTAAAAAAAGTAAATCTTTGTCAACACTTCAATCACAAAGTCTAATTTTACTCTGCAACCCCTCAGTTGTCACAAGATGGAACAGCTGATTTCCAAACTACGTCTAACATCAGCTACCTTCTTCTCCTGTTGTATCAACCCCCTCATCCCCCCCCCCCACTCACATACACATCCCATGCTATTCCTTCCATTCCTTCATCCATCCTATCCTCAAACTCCTTTCCTCATGCCAACCTTTTCTGGTCGAACGGCTCCCCAAACAGAATGTTGTCTCTTAGAGTTCCGTGTGTAAGCCAGGCTTGCTGAGGGACATACGCCACAGGTCTCCCCGCGACAGTCACTGTTCCCGACCTCAGCTCCATCTAATGGCAGGAAAAAAACAACTTTGATCATAACTATGCCTAATTAATGTTTATTCTCAAGTCACTGATTTTCTCAACAAATCCTTCTCAACAAATCCTTGACAACAAGTATGTTCAAATGCAGAAAGCCATCTATAGCACTAGAAAATTTAAAATAATTCACATCTATTTTTTATTTTATCGGGCATTGGCTACTGATGTTACAAGATTTGTTTAGAAATAATCTGAGCAAGTTCAATAAATATCAACAAAAAGAACGTTGGCAGTACGTTCAAAGTATAAGTAAATGTTAATCCTTATTATCATTACTATTTACAAATTACAGAAAGTTAGCATGTTTCACAAACAGCCTGGGGCAAGGAAAACTTGGACATTATAACAAACCCTTGTTGATAAAATAATAGATAAGAGAAAAAAATAAATGAACCACAAAACAAAGATTGTCTTCAGAAGCAACACTTGACTCTCACCTTTCCAAGAATAGCATTGATAAGTGAGGTTTTGCCTGAAGCTATGCTGCCACAGACGCCAACGAGATCTCCCTGAAACCAGAAAACACAAGGACAAAACTAATTATCCAATTAATATTCTTGCTTATCCGATAGCAAGTTTCCAGTAAGTATTATTATGTTGATCCCTGTGTGTTCAGATATTAATGCTTGACTTGTTATTTTTTCAAGGGTTTGTCTTTGATTTTTTGTCCATCTTTAAAACTTGATTGATTGTTTGTGTAATTATCTAAACAGAGTTCATTCCATGTATTAACTATGCCCTCAGGGATGGGCTTGATAGCATACAAGTGGAAATGTGATATCAAAACCATGCTATAAAAATGAACTATAAATTGTAAGCTACTGATAGACTTCAAGGCTTGTCTATTTAAAGATCATTATGTGAAACATTAGAATGACATTTGAGTCAATCAGCCTGCTTATTAATCACTGGCTTCTCATCTTCACAAACAATTTTTTTATCTTGAGCTTTTCTCTTAATCTGGTTTCAAGTCTTTGTAATGCATCCAAGATGCATGCCATGGATGTCACAATTTTCACTTTTCAAAGGCGTTGCTTGTTGTGAACGAGACTTTTTTCTAAGCTTTCCAAACGTCAAAAATTTAATAAAAATATTAATATTTTGTGACAAGATATTTCAGCTTTTGTTGATTAAAAATATAGGTTAAAAAGAAGAAAAAAAACCTTTCAAAAACGTATTCTCAAAAAAAAAAAAAAAAAAGGAATTTCCCACTTCTGACTCAATCGCCCTGAAACGTGAGATATTTTTCTTTTCAGTTTGCCTGCCTGTTTCCTACTGTGTTGGTATACTATTACTTGATGCATCTTTGCGCTATCTTTCTCTGCTTTTCCGTCTGACTATGTCTATTTTCTCTCATACATACATACGTGTCCTCCCAAACCACTCAACAATCACTCTTTTTAACCTCAATGCAAACTTTCACCAGCCAGTCACAAGGTGCGCTTACCTTCTTCAGAGTGAAGGTTATATTGTGCAGTGTCGGTCCAACAAAAATTGGTCCAGCACTTTCTGAAGAATCTTTCAGAATCTGTTCTTCATCTGCTGCTTTGTTCACCCCTCCCTCTCCTCCCCCTCCACCTCCTCCTTTTTTCCCAGACGAGCTCTCGGCATTCTTTTTCCTCTTAAATCTTTTTCTCTTCTGGTCTTTGGAAGTTGTGTCTTCTGTCGGCCCTGGAGAGGTACAAGATGCGATACAAGTTAAGGCATAATGGTTTTTTTTTTGGCTATGTAGATATAGCTACACGTAACAATATATCCAAAATAGGGCTCTTCTATCTTAAAAATCAAATTTTTCTTAAGTTTATACTTCTCTTGCGACTGGTGGAAATGTGTCGGATGTTGGAAATTTAGAAGAGAAAATATTTTTGAAAAGAGTAGATTTATTACTCTTTAACTTTATATCAAAACAAGTTCCTGTATTTATCTACAAAATCTTAATGAATTCAATTTGATACTTGCAATTTTTAAAAACGGGAACTTTTGAAGATGCGTTATTCAATATAATTATCAACCTTTACGATGGAAAATAAGCAACACCTAAGTCATTTAGGCCAGTCGAAAGACATATCATGTAATTAGCCTTACTCTGGAAAAGTAAAGGATGACAAAAAAAATTCATTTAAACTGCATAGGTTTTAAAGATACAGTTATAGTCATATAATAGTCCTGTTAAGCGAAAACGTTAGCTGTCTTGTAAATCTATATTTTTTTCATGTACCCAAATATTTCATGTTTGTGCATGTGATTCATCTACTGGTATATCCAACGTGATGCACCTTAGGGATCAAGAAAGCTTATCTTATCTTAATATAAAAAAGTCTGACCTTTCCTATCCCCCTCCTCATCCTTTTCATTGATTGACCGAGGGAGCTGCCAGGAAAAGGTGGCGTCTCGCATCTCTACCACATTTGGACTGGAAGCAGGAAGTCGAGGGTACTGTTTCATTTCCTCCATCAACAGTACACTCTGGGAAGACAGAAGAGAAAAAGGGCAGGAGGGAGAGGGGATATTGTTTGATACAAAAAGTACACAACAACGATGTGAATATGTAACACAACATGAATAGCCCTTAAACTGGGAGTATTGTAGTGGATTAGGCGTAGACAAAATAACGCTCTTTACTCTTAACTTAAATGTTTTTCCAACTAAAAGAGACTCATTTACTTTTTCACGAGAGAGAGAGAGAGAGAGAGAGAGAGAGAGAGAGAGAGAGAGTGGGAGGCTAATTCTTTTTTATATGATTAAAGTCAATCCTCAATATTGCTAAGAAGATAAGGGGAAGCAAATACGCATATAGTATAGTTACTAACTATGAAAAGTTCTAGCCTTACAGTTAAAACATCTTTTTTAAACAGGATTCAGAGAGAGTAAATCAATGACAGTATAAGCCACTGCGCAGTCAAGCTATTGAAAGATTGAAAGGTACAAAATAAGCAGCGAGAGAGGTAGGCATTAAGGTGAAACACCTGCAATGATGCCTTTAGTATGATTCAAACCTTCAACTTATAGCAGCTTTAGCATCCACTTGCCTTGCCACCTGAGAAACATAGCTTATACTGGTGTGGCAAGGCTAGGGTAGTGGCAACATGGTATAAGTGGCAAAACGGCCGTAGCTAAAAGTGAAAGGTTTGAATCATACTAAAGGCAGATATTTCAGGCATTTCCTTTTCAAGCCTACTTCTCTCCACTGCATAGTTCACATCCTGTACAGGAAGTTGTTACTGACCTGAATTCTCCTGGTCGTCACCACCATCTCAGAGACGGCCTTCAGGGCAAATGGAAGCGTGCCCATGGAGGCCTGGATCGTGTTCAGCAGAGACACAAAGGTGAATGCCTGTGTTGCCGTTAGGTTGTTCCCAGTGCTGACATAGCCGATGAAAGTCAGACAACTCGCCATCAGAGGCACAAGCATTGAGGAGCCCACAGACACACTCTGGACAAACAGACTTTTCTCGAGGATACACTTCTCCTGGGCCCGAATGTCTGTGAAGACAAAGAGAGGTTTTTGTAGCCTGAAAAATTGAGGGCCAAATAATGACATGAACATTGGATGCCAACGGTGTCAATTTCTTCTAATTCAGACAAATTTCTGTGGGCAATACTGCTCAATAATAGGTCTTGCCAGCTAACTCTACTCTACTCTAGCTTTACTCTTGTACACATAGAACGCTATCAACAGAATCTCAAAATCTCTCGTCAGACTTGGACGATTTAAGTAAAACTGCAAACAACACGAGAATGGTAGAACCTTCTTCTTGGACCTAAGAAAAACAGCAGAAGCTAAAAAGTTGTACGAGCCTGCTAGCCGAAAGTGTTAGGTTCAAATGGATACGTGGCACTCATTCCATCTCTTTGTCTGCCTGTCTGTACGACTTTCATATTTCATATGTAAAGTTTCTACGTCACATAAATATAGATTGAAATAAGGAAAGAAGGTCTGTAACATTTACACATCCATATATACAACAATAAACTCTTAAGTTAAAGATTAAAATAAAAAATCTCAACATGACATAGCCTATGTCTTGCTAACGGTGCAAATTAATCAGATGGCCCAGCTTTCACATTTCAAGATGTTGGTATTTTGATCAATACATTTTTTTTCTGCTTCCTAAAAGTTAGAAACTGCATTTATTTGTGAGAAGAAATATGAAAAAATTCTTTCAGTAAAAACGATAGTGAAAAAGAAGAGTAAACGTACTTTTAAAAGGTGTTTATATGTCAAATTAAAACCTCTGAAGTCTAACTCATCGGCACTTGTTACAGAATAACTATTTTAGCCGTATCCAATCAGTAACTGTGATTTCTGCACACCTCTCTCAAGCTTTACAAACATTTGGAGGTGATAATTGTCATATTGATCTCACAAAACTGTTATATCACAAATGTTCACGATCCAAGATAAAAAAAAAGCTTGTCTTTAACAGCTAGGGAAAATTTCAGACAGCATTAATTGGGTGAAAAGTACAGTAAATTTAAAATCAAAGATTGCTTGCTGTTCACACGAGCACAAGACTGCAATAAACAATTTTATATCTTCAACTCATTTGAATATAGTTGTCTTGACTAGCTGCTACATCAACTTCATTGTTAAGATATATGCCCGACCTGCAATTTTCTGCGCAAACGATGTTTCCCACGCATACATTTTGATGAGTTTGATAGACGTGAACAACTCAACCATGAGACCAACCTGGGGAAAGGCACATAATTTAATCATGTGTGGGTGAGTGAGAAAAGAATATCGGAGACAATGAAATCTCATGAAAACAAAAAAGAGAACATGTTTATCATACAATAAATCATAATTAGAACCTGCAGTTGCTAGATTGCAGCTGGGACATTATTATTATTGAAATGTATGGCCTGCAACACCAGATGGAATCAAAAGTATGAATTATTCAACCAATCTGAAAATGCACTGAAATCAGAGGCTATTAAAGGTCATCTGTTTCTGACATCTTTCCGACCCCAACCCACCACAAGCAAGGAAAGCAGCGGTTTGATTGGATGGCTTCAGGGTGCACAAGCATAGCCCGCCACACATACTTAAGTAATTTGTTGTGGATAGTTTAAACTGATACAATCCGCCACGAAGCGCAAAAAACAAAGGTGTAGGATGTTTACAAACTCATCTCACCAAGAAAGTAAAATGAAGAAGTTTGACTTGTGGTGGATTTTTGTTTAAAAAAACAAAAACAAAAAAAAAACCCAACGAACCCACCGTCAATTATTACAATTGACATTAAAATTTGAGATGGACAAAGACAATGCTTTTACAATTTTGAACACTGGCAAAACAAAGTCAAGGAAAGAATGAAAAAGGCTGGAAAAATTTGACCGAAAAGTGAGAGGAAAAAGAGAAAAAGAGAGAAAGCGCGAGATACAGACAGAGAAGATAGAAAGAAGAAAGAAAGATGACCGGTCTACATGGCGGTTTATGCCTGTTTTCTTTGACCTCTGACCCAACTCACCCGCTTGTCCGTTATTTTGATACTCCTGGCTCGAAACTTTTGTGACAGGCGGGCCAGCGTCACCTGAAAACAGAAAACATTAAACACAGACATCGTTAATAAAGTTAATAAAATTGCTGCAGTCTTACGGCACAGCCGAAGACAATATCAGGACTCTACACCTTTCCCCAAAGAGGCTTACACACTCACTCACACCAGAGTAAATTGAACTAATATTTCAGTGTATTACAGTGCAGCTCCCTGCTCGCTCAAACATACAGTCATGCACTAGCATTCCAAAAGTTCAAGCACTGCTCATAGCCAGTACCCATTTTAAAGATGGGTAGACGGAGCAAAGTGTGTATGAATAGCTTTTTGAAAGCTGGAAACCTATAGGCGCGGTAACTGAGCAGCCGAATCGCTTCTTGTCCAATATAAAGAGTACCGCTACCGCAGAACTGCCGATGCCGTCCAGCTGCCATTCGGTACCTATGGATTCAAACAATGACATTTCTGTTTGAGCGACCTATACCAGGCCGCAACCTTTCCGTTACCGTGCCTATGGCAATGTCAACATGCGTCCTGGTTGGGGTTGAACCTAGGCTACCGTACTCAAAAGGCCTGTAAGTCAAAATGTAAACAAACTTGTGCATGAGAGTTCTAATGATCTATCTCTTTTGATTACTTAGTTTAGTTAGGACACATGAGAACTCAACGTGTACTTTGCTGTTATGGGCTGGCCCAAAACAAAGTTACATACAAAATATAGGGACTATGATATCTACTCATGTTGGAGTACTCGGCCTGTCCTACGGCGGCCTAGGTTTGAACCGACAACCGCCAGATCACGACTCAGACGCACAAACTACTGAGCCCTATATACATGGCACGGTAGCATAAATAAGCTGAAGCAAGAAAAATCAATACGACTCTGTCTCTGTGAGCATGTTTGTAGGCTGTCTACCTGTCTACCATATAAACATTTTTGACTATATAATATATTATCTACCTTTTTTCATTTTTTTCCATTTTCTCTACCTACCTAGGTACCTTCGTAATTAATCTATCTCTATGTTATTAATCTATGTTCCAACCTATCTTTCGAAATATCTACATATCTACTTGGCTACCTTCTATACATGCAGGTGAGCCAACCAGAGCAAATGAAGCAACGCTCGCTTAAGCCAGCTTTGTTTCATGGTAAAACATTTTCATTCGATCTAAAACAACACATCTCAAGCTACAGGAAAGCTTGATTTGAAAAATTTTCAACCTCTTAAAGGGCCGAAAAATAAAATGAAATTTTAAAAACCCAATATGTAAAAACCCTAACTTGTGCCTGATCCACTGTTAACATACCTATTTACCTATTTACTTGTCTACCTACCTGCCTACCTATCTATCTGTCTATCAAGCTCAATGAAAAACGAAAGAAATATTGAGCACTTTTTCCTGTTGTACCAAAACTAGATTCTTACGTACCTCTCTGTCTATCTGTCTATCTATCTATCTATCTATCTATCTATCTATCTATCTATCTATCTGTCTGTCTGTCTATCTAACTCTTCCGTAAAGACTCAAACATATCTCCCCTCATTTCATGACAAGTTTAGAGATATTTATCCCCAACTACTCTCATAACCAAGAAAGCTTAAGAGAATAGACAGTTCATACGCACATCTAATTTCTCTTAAGATCCTAAAAAATACCAACAGCTCAGTCACCAAAAAAAAAAAAGATTCCAATATTAGCATTGACTTTAAACATCTTTTTAAAACTCTATATTTCGCTAAGTTTCTGTGCAGTGGGTTGTTAAGCTGAATTCACTTATATTACGTTGTGCACCTTTAGCAGGGGATACTTCCCATTGAGCCAATTTTTTTTTAAGTTTACTCAAAAATATTTTCCTTTTTGTTCTAGTTAATATTGCAGTGACGGCGGCCATTTCATGGAATAAATGGGTAAAGTACTACTATATTAATTATATTCTAGGTCGCTTGTGTTGGCGATTATAGGACATCGGTATCAATCCTGCCTTTGTTTTCTCCTCAGTTCTTTGACTGAATGAAAGTCTGATATAGGCAGACCAGAGCAAAAACAAAAACAATATCAGGTCCATAAAACATTGCCCTCCCCCTCCCCCAAACGATCCTAACGATTCTGGATGTAATAGCCCGAAAACGAGAATGCGACACTATGTTACTTCATCAAAAAGGATTGTGGATTTAGAACCAACATTCAACACTGATTTAGGCGTAGACCGCTTACGTACTAAGCCCGGTTCGCATTCAGCCCAGCAACGGAAAAAAAATTGAGCATAGTTACTCTTTTTCAGTTGCTGGGTTGGATACGGGCCGGGCGCAGTATGACCGCGGGCCTAGGGCACTAAGGCAGACGTTCTTGCTGCGCAGCCGGCATTTTCATGCTCTTTTTAAACGGTCTTTTCGATATGCAAATATCAATAGGGTATACACCAGAAGCGGCCACTCTATAAATCCTTAACATCTCCTTTATTAAGTGTGTGGACAGCGAATGTTACTATTTAGCCCCCCCCTCCCCCCTGCAGAACAAACAAAAAAATAAGCCAACTAGGCTATAAACACTATTAGTCTATATTTAGCCTCCCCCAGAGAGCAAATAAATAAGCAAAACAGTCTATAATACTTTTAGTCAATAGTTAGCGCCGCACCCTCTTTTTAAAGAAAAAAAAAACAAATGAGTAAAATAGTCTATAAGTACTATTAGTCTCTATTTACCCTCCCCCCTAAACTATGCAAAATAGTCTATATTTTTAATCTTTAGTTAGCACCTCCGCCCCTTACATACACCTTCAAGGGCAAATAAATAATCAATTTAAGCAAAATCAGCATTTAAGATAAGATGCGAACCTCTAAAATTATCTTACAGCACCACTTTTCAGAGCGTATTGACATTTAGGATAACATTTTGAGGAGGAAGTATAACAATGCAAGACAAAAATAACTGAACAAGATAATTGAAAAAGCAACAAACATAACACAGTGCTGAATGCCGTCGTTTGAAGAGCTCTAATCTATTAAATGTTATAAAAAAAAGAGCTGGAAAATAAAGGGAGACAAATCTCACTCCCTGAGTACTGTTTACAAATGATCCAAAAGATCAGAGCGCTTAATATCTACAAAATGTAGGACTGAGAGATACAGAAACTCATTCATTCCCACATCCATTAGGACACTCCAATGAATAATGAAGTACTGACCGTATATATTTTATGTGATATTTATAGTTACCACTGTACATGACTATTGGCACTAAATTTGACTCTTGACATATTCAAATCTTTAATGCTATATGTTTTTATACACTGCTACAGCCATAACTACTTATGTAATTCCCAATATATTTATGCACTTTCTTCTCTCTCCATATCTCTCTCACCCTGTCCCTGCCTCTCCCTATCTCTTTATCTATATTTTCTCTTACAATGCTATATTCTATATTACTTTCTATATCTACAAATTTTTAATGTGATTATAATTTTTATACATTTTCCTTACATATATGTCCTCAATGACCTCATTACTTATTGTTTTATGTCGTGACTGTGAAAGTTGGAGTGTTAAAAGACGAGCAAATGAAGTAGTATAATTGACTCATATATATATATATTTATTTATGTACAATTCTTTCTACAAATTTGGTGTAACGAAACACAACCCAAAAAATTTCCATGGTCATCGGAAAGTTTCATATTCATATTCAAATTAGTCTATAAGTACTTTAAAGCTATATCTAGCGCCGCCCCCCCCTTAATCAACAAATAATTAGAAAACTAGTCTAAAAGTACCTTTAATCTATATTTAGCCCCTCCCTCTTTAAAGCAAAAATAACTAGAAGCAAACTAGTCTTTAAGTACTGTTAGTCTATAATTACAGCGTTTCCTTTTCACAAAACGGATAGCGATCAATACGGTCATATCGATACGTAGTGTTATTCTCAAATTGGCACGCACAAATCTCTATAAATAGAGGTCATATCGATAGTTTTCTCCTCACACTCTGTCACGTCAGTCATTTCGATACGTTGAAAAAGTGACCAATAGCGACGACTTATAAATCTCAGATGACTTCAGCTGACCTCATTTCACGAGCCTGTGATCAGGTTATCCTAGTTTCAGCCCAATCCCTAGTCCACAACGAGTTTGCTTGTAGTTGAAGATGATTAATAATTAAAGGTAGATTTTTTTACCAAAGGGTGTCGCGTGTGTGTATG
>BMAT01002262.1:138013-153639 GCA_019649035.1 Elysia marginata | reverse complement strand
AAAAATCACCTAAGGTTAGTGAAACTTCATTAAAAAGATTACCTAAGGCTATCGCAATTTCATTTAAAAAATCACCTAAGGTTATCGAAATTTCATTTAAAAAATCACTTAAGGTAAGTGAAACTTCATTAAAAAGATTACCTAAGGTTATCGAAATTTCATTTAAAAAATCACCTAAGGTTAGTTAAACTTCATTTCAAAGCTTGCAGCAACCTTGTTCAATATTCAAGGATTGACCCACTACATGTTGTTAAGAGAAAAAGATTTTGGGTTTCACAGGGCTTTCTTGTCTTTGCTGATTGAAGCTTTCATTTGGCACACGGCAGGTTTCAATCTACGCCATAACATCCCTTGAAACCCCTTGCAGTGAAAACTCGGAAAGAATGTAGTTTAGAGTTTTAGCAGCCCCATGATGCCCAGAAAGAGGACAATCATGCGCAACAGACAGAAGTTTTTTTCTTATTGCACTAGGGGCAACCAAAGTTTTATATTTATGCTGTGCCCTGCTTGTCAGAGTAAATCCTAAAAAGGATACCAGTCCCCTCGACAAACTCAATAGGCACCTTTGATTCCAATCCCACTATTTCGAACCAACAATTTCAAGAATCATCTTGTGCCTGCAGATTTTTAATATCATTTTCATGCATTGAGAGAACTGTTTGAGGGTTTTGAAAATCCTTACAAACTTCTAGAGTTTTATCCCTAGTCTTTATCACACATGCAGTTTGCATCACTGTCTCTGCAGCTTTATATTTCTTAGAATTACATCCGCCGCTGGATTTTGCAGTACTGCAGCCTCTAATGGCCCTGAGTAAAATTCTGGCTGTAGAGATTAGTTTTTGCAAGTCACAGAGACTTGCTTTACTTATTTTGAATTTGATGACAATTTAGCATTCTCTCCTATGGGATGATCATGTATGTGTCTTATGTTGAGAGTTCTTTATGGAAACATAAACCTTACAGTAAATCCTGCAAAGGTACATATTGGCTATGATGCAGTCAAGTTTCTGGGCCACTGTGTAGCTGAGGGGAGCCTGGTAAAGTTAAAAAGGTTGCCGACTGACAATCCAAACTTTCAGAGACAATCAAACTCGTCAAATCAGCTCAAACATACTAATAACCCACTTTCACAACACAAGTAAAAAAACTATATTGACAATTAAAAGCAAAAATTAAGTCAGGAGGGATTTCAAAATTTAAACTCACTCTGTGTGACAAATAATCATAAAACATGTATAAGGATAATTGAAATTGAAAATTCTGAAGCTTTTTTAAATACCTCCCCAGCTCCACTTTTCTACCCACTGCTGTAAGTTCTCATTTTTATTCCCTAATACACACCATACTAGAAAAAATTTGCGTAAAGCAAGAAAATCAGAAAAAGAAAGAAAACCTCAACAAGACTTACTCAATGAAACCTCTGAGATTGTTGTGGGCTTTGCATTCCTGATTCAACATAACAAAAAGGATTTCAGGAAATTCCCAACAATAGGAGAAGGCATAATACATCTTATTGTCATATCAAAGAAGCCACAATAAAAAAATGGTTGTGATAAACTACACAATAGGCTGCTTTTTGTCAAAAGTTGCACTGGTCGGTGGGTATAGCAATAGCCTACATCTGGAAGAGTTTTTTCTCTTTTATCTTGAAGCTTATACCACAAAGATAAGTTTGCCGTAGAATTGTGTTAGGTTAACAAACTGTACATTTTCCTTTGTGCTCCACACTGAATAACAACTAAATATCAAATGGCAATTTTAAAACTTCTGTATAATATTGTATTATTCTTGAAATTGAATACTAATTTTGCTACATCATTTTCTTTCTTCAGCAAGAACAACAATAACAGGGTGGCTAATCTAAGCCAGGTGTGTATTTTCATTTTTTATATGAATATCAAACAAGCCAAATATATTTCTGACAATTTCTTTTTATCAAAATTTTATACTCATCTGTAAAACTATCCTTAACCACCTCAAAAAGATAAAACTATAAATGCTGTCATATTAAGTTAGATGCAAATGTACTGAAAAGTGTTTAACCTTCTGACTTAATGTAACCCTTTTTAACCTTTAATCTTGTTTGAAAAGTAGGTGTAATTTTTGTGAAATTTTTATGGAGATTGATTTTTAAGCAAATTTTTCTTCACACTTTCAGTCATCAGAATATTCATCTATTAATGAACAACAAAAGCAGCGCAAACATTTGGTGAGTTTGAAACAAACTTTAGTTTTATGCTTACGTTTATTTTCTTGGTACAGCACAAGTGTAATTTAAAAATTTTTTCTTAGATTTGAATCAACTCTAATAAAACTACCATCACACAGTGAAGCCATCAGAAAAAACGAGATCAGGCTTCTGTGGCATAAAGAGTAGTATAGTAAGCTTAGAATTGAGGTTGGGTGGGAAAGAGGTCATTATTTATTACATCAATCAAACTTGCACGAAAGGATAACTGCAGGATAAAACTATTGGATAACCCTTTGATTATAGCCAGCTCTGAAGATGGTTTCAGGTTTAGCAACCAGGGAAGAACAAGACTAATGAATAGGTCTTTTTAAAAGGGATATTTCTTTTTGTTCAATTTGATTTCAAAATTTCAAACAAATATTTCATCTTTCCTATAAACTGATCTCATTTTAAATTTTATTGAAACATAGAAGTTTTTTTGTTAAAAGTTTTGAATATTACTTATGAGTTGTAAGTATTTTTATATGATATATGATTTTTGTATCCTTTGTCAGATGCGTCAGCTGACATTCTCTGAACCTCCTGCCATATTGAATGTTGAGATCCCAACCTTTGTATTGCGAGGGAGTGGTAGAGATTTGCATTATGAGTATTTAGTTAAGGTTGGTGATGTTTATGAAATGCATGATTATCCTACATATTTCCCATAGCATTGCTTAATCACTGGGATAAATTTTAAAGGTTTCGTTTCTTGATTTTCCTTAAATCTAAAAACAAATACAAAAGGCAACCCCCCCCCCAAAAAAAACAACAAAAAAAACCAAAAAAAAACAAAACTTTTATGTCATATTTCATTGCAGCTATAACTAAACCTATTTTTAAAGTGAAAGATAAAACTTGATAGCTAGGAATGATGATTCTTCTAACTTTGAAAGCAATTAGAAACGAAATGACAAATAAATTTATTAGAACCAATATTTATAATGGGTATACAAACAATAATTATACAGTCACACATAAATTATTTGACATTAAAAATCCAAATTAGGAAAGATTCATCATGCCCTATTCTTAAAGCTTTTGGCAATCAAAGTCATAAAACAAAACCTCTATAATCCTCAATTCATGGATGTAATTGCGTTTTGTCTACAGGTCACTATCGGTCCTGAATCTTGGTGTGTGTTCAGGCGTTACAGTCGGTTCAGGGAGATGCATCAAGCCTTGAGGAAGAAGTATCCTGTGGTAAGTATTTATTTTACATTCTCTAACCTTCTTAACAAAGAAGCAAATAGGAAAAACATACACAAATACAAAACCCTGTAAACGCAGTTTTATTGATTAAACTTGATTGTACAACGATACTGACAACTAATTATTTTATGAGTACAAGTCACATTGCTACAATTAATTAGAGAACTGATTCTAATGAAGACACTGCATCCTAAACATAATTTTCACTTAAAAAATTAAAAACGAAAATATTTTGAATTTCCCAAGGTCAACCAGTTGGTGTTTCCTCCCAGGCGATTTTTTCACCGAAACAAGAAAGTTGCTACAGAGAGACAAAGATTATTAGAGGTATGTCTATCTCATTCTTTACAACAGTGTTAAGGATGCTTTTTCTTTGATGTCTGAATTGAAAGATCTGTAAAAGGCTGATTATTTCAATAGAGATTATGGATCAATGGAAAAGTCATGCCTCAACTGTGTAAAACATGAATATTATTGTAAACTTTAAAAAATTGTTTCATGCATTGGTACATTTTTTACCTTTTGTTTCTGTGTGAAAAGCCTCACAAGAATGTTTTAAATTTTAACTCAGGTAGATCTTGTCAGGCAGATCTTGTATTGATAAAAGGTGTGCATATTTACTCTGCACCATTTTTTTTTTATATCAATGATATTGTTATAAAAGATTGAATTTAAATGAATTTAAAAGAATAATAATTTTAATCCAGGGAGAAACTGATTTTGTATGAGACATTTATTTTCTGTAATTTTCACTGCCTCTTATAAGCAATCCATAATTTCTATAATCCTAATGACTTCTCCTTTAAAAATATAATTATGGCTCACTGCCTTTTAAAAGCAAAACATAATGTCCTATGCTTTTTCCCCTCAGGAGTATATTCGACATGCCATTGAGCTGTGTATGAGGATCAGTGATTGTCCCCTCCACCCCAGCAAGAACAGACACATTACCAAACATGTCCTCATTGAGTTTGAGCCATTCTTCAGACGAGGCCTGTTTGAATCAGCGAATCAGTTTGAAGGATCATAGAATGGAGTTACGGTCTTGTGTAGCTTATCCAAAATCACACTTGAAGAACAGAGGCTGCTCATGTATAAAAAATGTTGACTAGAATTGCTTCAAGTGGATCAAACAGCTCACATTCCAAACTGCATTTGTGATGAATTGGTGCTGTTCTAAGCCTCTCCTGTACTTCGGACACAAGTGCCTAGCAAGGACTTGGAAATGCATTAAAGTCATGCTCTGAAATGTACACCCGGCTTTACAATCATAGCTTGCAATCTTTACTCAAGTTATGTTGGTCACTGCTTCTTGTGTTCATGCACAGATTTAATTAAACCCAGTATTGTTGCCATAAGAATCTAGTGCCTTTTGTCCTCATTAATTTGCAAAACTCACACTATGATCTCTGGGTGTAAACCCACTACCATGCTCATTTCCTCTTATAATGTTGTGTGATTGACAGATGGGCTAAGATGTCCTACAGCTATGAATGATGCCACACGAAGTTTGCCTTAATCCATCAGTTGCTATTATCCTACCATATCTGGTTTTATATGTTGAAGAATTCTTTGACTTAAAAAAAAATGACTTGTTTTGCAAAGGGTGGTGCTTTTATTTGAAACTCTCTGTTGAGTTTCTGATAATGTTATATTCTTTTGAAAACTTTTCTGTGCTTTCCTGTTACAACTTTCTCTAGTCCCTCAAACAAGTCTCCAAGATCAACTGCTGTGAGTGAGTTTTTCTTTTTACCAGTGACCTAAAAATGTGCAATACTTCAAGAATTTTTGTGATAACATTAATAGTTGTGTTCTCTTGTGTTGTGAAAACATCATTTTTTATATGTTTCCTTTTTCTTAGAAAATGCCTAGTGATTTCTAGTATATAACAGTCTGACATCAAACATCAAATCTAGAAATGTGAGGCAACCAAGACGAATAATGCACAAGTTGCTATGGTTTTTTGAGTTAGAGCCCTTTAATAAAGACAATTTGCTAAATAGTAACTGTGAACCATTTTTTGTCTTCAGAATGAAATAACCGAGGGCATAGGTAGGCTGGAGTTTAAATTTTTTCAAGCTCTCCAAGGGCTTAAAACATGGTTTTAATAAATTTTTTAAAATTCCAACTTTTGTATAACTTACTCTGATCGCCTCACACAGTCATGTGTATCTTTTGAATTGACCTTACAATATGTAGTAAGCAAAAGTCTCAAATGTCAATGAAGCCTGATAATACCAATCTATTTGTGTTATCATTTCGTTCACATCCATTGGCTCTGGTGTGTGTAGGCCTGCTGGGGTAAATACGTAAAGTCATGAGACTGCCTTCGGCGGTGGAGGACTCTAAACATATTTATTATTATTATTATTATTATTATTAGTCTCTTGAGATTTTCTTGTAGAAGAATTGTGGTAATACCATTCAAAGCTATTTTGCAATGCTACCAGCATTTCAGCAAACACCTACAGCTGTATTTTCTAAAATTTGGGAAAGGATAATGTATTTTAAACATGTCTCATAAATCCAAATATAAAAATCTGGCTAAAGTTCTGTTTTTCTTGCAAAAAAAAAAAGAAGTGGTATAATGTGTTATATGTGAACATATATACAAATATTGTGATTTCAAAAGTTGCCATATACAAAAAGATTCCATTAAGAGACACTACAGTAAGATACATTCTAATTTGAAGAGTTCAAAATCAACCTGAATGATTTCATTTTATCATTCAAGACAAAAAAAGTAAGAGCAAAACTATGTTGACTTGAAAAGGTTTCTATTGCATTCTGACTCCATATTGACCTCTGCGTGTCCAAATCTCATCTCTATTTCTATGCTTCAATGTGTAAATCTTCTCTTATCATATTAAGTTTACCATTAAAAAGGGAATCTTTGAATAAACCATGTTTTTTTTCTTTTTTTTTGCACTATGGTAGAAATTTGGTTAAATTCAATTTGAGGGGTTTGTTTCCATGCTTAAATTTTTTCCTAATTATATTATGCATTACTACATGATAAAAGAAAAAATGTCAAGCTTGAAATCAAAATGAAGCAAATGAAGATATAGACAAGAGCAACAGAGTAACAATTCAATATTATGACAGGCGAAAGTCAGTTCTTCCTACCTGAAACTGTCACTCTGCATGGGGATCCAGTCAGAGTGGTACAATCCTGTATACGTCTGCAGGCTACCAAGTGTAGGCTACTGTAATTGTTTTATTTTTTAATTAAATCTACCAAGTAAAAAGTTTTGTACGAAACATTAAGGCTAAACACTTTATCTACAGGTATTTCTGTCTCTTTTATAAATTAGTGGTTTTTAAATTTTAGGCTTTTCCATGCACAGTGAAAATGTATCAACTACTTAAATGGCATACAGCTTAATTTCTCCAGGTTAACATAAGGTTTCTTGAAGAGTTGTCAGATTAGAAGATGTGGATGTGGAGGACAAGAAGGATACAAAATAAAGCATGAATTTTGTAATGTTCTCCAAACCTCTACCACTTTGCTGCTTGAAAACTATGACTGTTGATTTGTCTTACAACCAGTGCCTGTTGCAATTTTTACGTTAAAAAGTGTTGATATTTTAAACAATGTATTTCTCTGACCCTCAAAAATATTAATGGCTGCATCACATTGACAACATTTTAAATTAGACTGGAAAAGAGATATATATCTAGTTTTTATAAATCGTTTTCTCAAATATGAAAATTTAAAATCTCACTGACTTGGACATGTTGTGAGAGGTTGGCCTAATGGTGAAAGGTGGTAACGGTTTAAAGGTGTGCCTGTGCTATGACCCAGTATAAGAGCCTGTTGATGAATATGTAACCACATATCTTTTTTAACTCTAGTCAAGATAGGGTAGGGTACCTTAACACCCAGCAAAAATTGTTTCTTGAAAATATCTGTTTATTTCAACATTCTGCAGCAGATAGCCTGACGGGAAAATGCATTCATATTCTGACCCATGAGTAATTTAAATGGTTGGCTGCCATAACATCACTAAAGTGCCTTTTCTAAACTAAATATATTTTTTTAAAGATTTGTGTCTAATTAAGATGTTTACTGTCTTTTGTCATAAATTAAGAGCAATGAACATTTGTTTTTTAAAATATGTTTAGGAATGAGATCAGATCGTAATTTATTGTTCCTTTTGAAAAACTTCTTTGAAGCCAGAATAAGTAATGGAGGCAGACACTGCTCAATCAAATGGTTGAAAGATTTTATAAATGCGTAAAATTAGCAGTGGAGAAAATTAGACTTTAATCGTTTTGGTGGAAATGCCCTAAATTAAGGAGCATAGTGACGACATGGTATAAACTATGTTTTTCTAAGAGGCAAGGTGGTGGGTGCAGACGTGGCTATAAGTTCAAGGTTCGAATCATACTAAAGGCAGACATCTTGGGCATTTTTACTTATAGCCTATTTCCCTCCACTGCTAATTTCATACCTTGAAGTTGAAAATCTTTCAATCATCTCTTTGAAGCCAATTGGCTTTGGAAAAGAACAATAATTTTGTGCTTTATTCTCATTTCTGTAGTCTCGGATATTAATATATTTGACAAAACTTAAAGTTTTTTATAAATCACCTTATTTTTTTACTAAGTTGGAGTTAATTTGAATGACATTGTAAAGTTCTTGGTCTTCTGTTTGCTATCGCTGAAAAGTTTCATGCAACTTATTTCCACCATTTTCTTGTTTGTGTTTGCATGCTTTTACATTGTTAACTGCCATCCAAATATATTGAGAGGACCTGTAGTTTCACAATTTATAATAGCATAAGGCAAGCTTAAGTTGTTTTTTTACCAGCACTTTTTCCTTTTAATCTAATTATTTTCGCATCTGTCTCATACAAAAATGTTTAATTTAAACACTGCATGTTCAGTAACTGAAGTCTGCCACACACCCAGTGCTGCTGCTGTTACACGTCAGGGACTTTTTGCGTCTATGACCTTGCAAAACCAAGTAATAATGTATCTTTTTTTTCTGAAGACAATAACTTTGCCCACCTTTATCTTCATCTCAACAATCAACCCAAAAAGTGCACTTCTTGTCCAATCTTCTTCATAGCAAATTAGTGAAAATCAGATTGATGGATAAGAGTCTCACCTATTTCACCCAAATACTGGAAATGGAAGTCTTTCTTTGAATGACTTACAGTGTTAATAGATCTAAGTATCTTTATAACTAAACAAAGGCTTCAATTCTGCTCTTGACTTCTTACAGTGATATACTTTCATAATAACTTCCATTCCATGAGATGTGTACATTTAATTTCAATTTTTTTTTTTATGATAAAACTAGTTTAGTTTGCCTCTCCTGGTTTGAGAGCTCATAAAAACAGAAGTTTATTTTGAACATCCAACTTGTCTTAAAGCATTCTTTCTCTGAGAGATGCAGACTCAAGCCATAAGTATTTTACCAGAGTTGGGAAAATATCACTCTTGCTCTGCGTATATCTACAAATTTTCATAATATGGTGCAAGATTAATACGTGTCAGCTTTGACATTGCTGCTGCTCCATACCAATCTTGTGCAATATGATCTCATTCGTAATGTTGAAATTCTTATAAGAATCTAAAACGCTTACTCTACACACCCATTACTTGTTATAGAAGTTTGACTATTTTTAAATTACGACTGAAACTGCTTTCAACAGCTTAACTCAATCTTCTTAGGTCTGTGCCGACAGTTTCACCGTGCAAAGCTTGAATTGTTTTCAAGTTCAGTGGTATCAAGGCTGTTAACCTGTGGTTTGCAATTTGCTTTCTAGTAGACTGATAGTAGAGAGTTTTGTTGGCTTCCAAGGTTTTGGGTGGGTCATTGTAATTAGAGTAGAATAACCCTGTTTTCTCTTGTCACTCATTCTACGGTACCTACTTTCAGCAGTACAGCAACTGCCGCATTATTACAATATTTATTAGGGATGCCCTTTTCCCATTTAACCTAAAAACAAATTATTCCAGCCCCTCCGGATTTGTTTGAACCTGCTATACTAGAAAGTGTTGTATATTCAGTCTGAGTGGATGATCTATGAGGGCCTATAAAAGGCTAAAAAAGTTCAGGTTTTTTGTTCTGTCTTGGCGGCATCCCTGATTTATCACTAAAAGAACTGAAAAACCATTTACTACAGCACTCATCTATCACGTTCCATTACTTGTGTTCATGCTGACATTTCCCTGCCTTTTATTGTTCTATGCTATTGCCGTCACCCTCATCATCCCCACATTTTATTTTTTTTCAAGATGGCCTTGTACTAAGTTGTAGAGAATACTAGCATATAATACACGTAACTTAGATACATAAAGTTTCAAGTGAGAACTTTTGGGTAGATGTGGAATAACACCCCATAGATTTTACTCAGTCTGCCCAAGTGTTAACCTGTGTGATGTTGTGTTGTGACCTTCATCTTACATTCCGCATAATAGATGTACTGCTGATACATTAAACAGATCATATTTAGTACATTTCTTTCAATGAAAGCTGACCTTGATCAATTCAGTTTTATTCCAAGTATCATAAGGTAGATGAACTGCTTTTGAACACTTTTTTATTGATTTATTTATTGTGATCCCTAATTATTGATTAAAACTAGCGTAAAGTTTTCCTAGCTATGGTAACCGAAAGTAAAGTCAATCATTCAGTAAAAATTTATGTCTTTTTCTTTGCTTTACACCTCAAAGCACAGTATTATGCAGAAAACAGGTTGTGAAAATTCGTCATATGGATTACCAAGCTATTTCCAGTTCTAAAAACTAAATGTTTTAGCCTGAAACGTTTGAAAAATGTTTTGGATAACTCTGGGTTCACAATTTGCTGACATGTTCCACGGCACAGCTTGAAAATAAATTATTGAACTTGTTTAAAAAAAACAATATTGTTTTAAAAAAAGATGAGATTGAAACAACTGAGTTTCAGCAAATGTACTTGTACTGATGTAACCACTGAGTGTAACTTTTTATCTGAGATCTCAAATCAACTCATGTAGAAAATTATCAGTATATCACATAGATTATAATTACTTTCTACTGATTATTGTCATGGTTGCCAAAGTCAGTACTGCTAAATTTATGCACAGGGAAAAGGTCAATAGTAGACGCAAGAGCTAGAATGAATTTGAATTACTGTTATATAGTACTGGTAGTGGCAGACCCAAGAGCTAGAATGAATTTGAATTACTGTTACAAAGTACTGGTAGTGCTGCGTAAACTGTTCTCATTGTGAACACACAAACTGCTTTCCTGCCAAATCGTTTAATCTGCTTTGTGCTTTCTTTCCTAAACCACGTTTGAATTCATACAAATTATGTACATATACATGTAACTTCAATATTGTTCCATTGCTATGTTCATCCACATGTAAAATAATGAAAGAGGATTAGAATAAGAGCATCTGTTGTTTTACAGTATTCTTGTGTTGCTAATTTACACCTGTAAACATGTATTTGTATTTTATGAACACATGCTCTTGAATCAACTCTTTTATTTATCATGCTCCAAATAAAAATGTTGGCAAGGTTAATAAGAAAACAGTTTTATTCAGCTTCTTTTGGTTCTTGTTAAATTCAGTAAAATGTTTGAAAATAAAGTAAAAGCCCTTGGTTTACTTTTAGCACTTTCAAAATCATTTCATGTCACCTTTTAGACACCTCTGTTCTCACATTATTAACAATATAATTGGGTTTATGTTATCTATTGCATAAATTATAGGGCCCAAATAAGAGAAATATGGATATTTCTTGATTCTCAATATTTTTCTAAGAGAAAAAAAAGGGATCCCTTGATTCTTAATACTCCTCTTTTGTTAATTGTAATTTGTGCCTGTGAAAGTTTTTAATGTTTTCCTTTCATTTTTTATTTCAAGAGGAGATTAAATGTTTTTTTTTTAAAATACACTTACTGTGAAATGAAGCAAAAGAAACAATATACAAGTCAACCCAACTTTTCTTTTTAGTTTTGGAATCTAACAAAATCTTTAATTGTATCTGGTATTGTTACAGACTACTTGTTTCACATAGGTCACTTTCCTGCTTTGATAGCTGGAGAAAATATTATGCTGGAAGAAATAATTTGATTTGGAGTTTTGCTGAAACTGACAAAAGGCTTCCCATTCCAGATTGGAAGAGCAGGATGGTTTAAATACTAACATGAATGGTTGGTTGGTTGTTTGAATTTTAATGTCTCTTTTCAACTACAAATTTATATCAGAGACGGCGCTTGGGACAATTGAAAGCGTGCGGCCACACTGTGATGTACGGAGCGCTGCATACACCACACCCAGTCACATTATCCAGACACAGGGCCGACCAGACTTAGCACTAAATCCATAATCCCAGACACCAGGCGGATCAGCTATTACATGTAATACCAATTTTAAAGTCCTTGGTTTGACTCGGCTGGGGATCGAACCCACACCTCCCGATCTCTGAGCGAGTCCAACATGAATGAGTATAGCTGTTGATTTCCTAGGGAAAATAAAACAACAGAGTGGGTATAACTGGTAGTAGTTGAAGTTTGGTGAAGTATGATGGCTGTGGAATGTTCTGGTCATAAAGTTCAAACACATGCATGATTTGAAACAATTTGAATAAGTTGAGGTTATTCTGCAATGAATATGATCTTTCTCTGATTTGTCTCCTTGTTTAATATCTAGATTAGCTTAAGGACAGCTGTTTTTATTGGTTTTCCAAATTCCAGCCGAAAATACATGTTGGTCTACCTTTTAATAGAGCGAAAAATCCATTACAAAAAGATGAAAATCCAAGAACAAATATATTGAAGTCAGTTGACGGAGGTGAAAATATTTCAACTTAGATATATTTCTGCAATTTTTTAACATGTCCATTTTTCAGCCTTGCTATAGCCAATTTCAGGTCTTTATTCATAACAACAGGCCATAATAATTATGATTGCATCTAAAAATTACTTAAAAAAAAACTGTCTCTAGTCTTGACTTTGATCTTAATTTCCACAATCAAGGAAACTATCATAGTGGATACTGGTGTAGAAATGTCACCTAGCAAGAGCCCTGTGAAATAGCAAGTAAAACCACTGGTAACACTGAGAAATAGAAGAAAAATCCAGTAATATTGTGTGGTACTTTATTCAATGTAAATTACAAAAAAATATACTGATATAAGAATAGTATGTAATATAACAAGAAGAACAACAAAAAATATATCACAAAAGACAACAATCAACACAGCAACTTGAACAGCGCACCTAATCACATACCCGCACAAAAAAAAAAAAAAAAAGTCATTACATTGGAAAGAAGGGGAGAAAAAACATCTCATTTCAAACAGCCCCAGACCATAAGGGTGTTTTCACAGATACAGCCATGAACAATTTTTTTTTGGTGGAGTAAGGAACCATACAACTCAACATGAAATCTATTCTAAATATTAAAAATGAACATGCGAACATTCAATGAGCAGATCTTAAACAACAGTTAGGAAAGTATTATATGAAGTACAGAAATTGTTATCCTAAATTCATTCATGACTAATAGACACCTCTGTTTGCGGCATTAACTGCGTAAAGTTTGATGCTGCTTATTAACAAATTGGAATAACAACACATACTCCTTTGAAAAAAGCTGATTAATGGTTATAATATGGTAGTTGAAAAACTGATAAACTTTCCTTTGGCATCATTTGATAATATGTTTAAATAGTTAAAAAAAAAAGAAATTGAAATAGCTATGACTGATCTACTTATAAACCTAGGATAGAAAATAAGCATGCTGAAAAAATTCCAACTTTTAAGATGGTTTCTAATCAAGAAATTGGGAAACTATGCAACAGTTTCCATTGTTAACAATTACACTGCAAAATTTTAACTTTAGAACAAAATATATGTATTTACATACAATTGCAATATACTGAAACCAACAAGAAAAATTCTACAAAAACAAAAACATCACATAAATGACTTAAGGTAGCACATTAAATTGCAATGGAACTGTATTGGGCTAGGAAAATTTATCAAACATTACAACCAAAGGTTGAGAGTACAACAAAAACAGCAAAGTTGTGTCCCTTGAGAAATGACAGCAGCTATTGATGTCAACAGTGAAACTTGGTGAACTGATTCAACCTGAGTTCAATAGATTTTGTAAGTTTTGATACATTTGCTGGTCATTTTGCACCATTTACAAGCAATTGTAGACCCATATCAATATTACCAGTGACACCATGCTATAATGCAATCTTTTCACTCTTTAAAAATGCTGGTGGATTGAGAACAAACAAAACATTTTAAGCAAAATTCAAAGGTAATTCCATGATCATTTTGACAGCCAAAAATGGTCAAGTTTATTGTGATCGTAACAAAATTCAAGCACCCAAAAATGAGACCAATGAAATAAGAATATACAGAGAAAAAATGAATGAAGTGTTTTACGTTTTGGTGCATGTTCCCAATACAGAAATTCTAAATTAAGAAGATAACGTCTGGTCAAACGCATGTTAAACTATCAAATCAAATAAGAAAAAATTGCTTCTAGGGTGCTAAAACCTAAGCCTTATACCTGTTTCAAGCTTTTATCAAAATACAAGGTGTGTCTGCGGTATATATTGAAAGGATTTATTGATGAGGATTTATTTCATTATCTGCATCCAGTGACATTACACAGATTTTGCAAACATTCTTGAGAGCTCCAGTCCAAGAGCCAAATAGAGAGAATACCATCTGTCTCTTTTTCCAGACATAAATCCACATCAAATCAAAGGCATTCAGGATATAAAAAAAATTTAATTACCTTTGGCAATATGTTTTATAGTTTATAACTTTAAAAGTGGTTATAAGTGATTTTATTTTTAATATTTCTTACATTGTGAATAATTGTCTCTATTGAGTGATGTCAGATGAAAAAAAATGTACCTTTTGCTTTCTTTCAACAAAAAACATGATGCATTTTATCAGCTAAAAATTTCTGAGAGCAGGATAAATTTAAATTTTTTCCTTTGCATTGCCAACTTTGCCCACAATTTCAAAGCACTGCACACCGTATCTCTGTTTTTCATTTAAACAAGAACCAATGCTTCAAAAGATGAGTTGAGCTTTTAAGTTAGAAGACCTACATCTTCAGACATTATGAAATTTCATTTGTAAATTATGAAACCTATGTAGAACCCTTTTAATGTACATATCTGCCATTTCGGCATCCCCATGTTTGTCTTACCCTTCAGGAATGATTCAGTGGCAGAAATACATATCGCAAAATGACCTTAGAGTGGATTTTTTTCGAAAATGATGCTATAAAATGGTATTGGAAATGTGTCTACTTGTGTAAGGAAATTACGCGTACATGGAACTATTTTTGAAAAGAACTATATTTTAATAAATTCAGTCCTCTCAGGTCATGAATCCACTCATCAATATTGTTCCTGAAGATAAACAAACAGACTTGATACATGCTGAGAACTTCCAGTGTAGAGTAAAAAGCCTTGACTCATACGATTGGACGAGCAGACGATGGTTGGACTGCAGTTTACAGCACTTGCCACTGCATCACAGCCATATCCTTGCCCCCAGTGGAGATAACGCGAGAGTCGTCAAACAGGAAGTCCACAGAGGTCACGTGACTGCTGTGGCCTCCATAGGAGTGGCAAGAGCTCTGAGGTATGGAGAACATGGAATGGTTAAAGTAGATATATTCATATTTATTTTTAAAGACAAAAATGCACAAGTTTCGATTTGAATTTCTCAAAATAAACCCAGTGACACCATAAAAATATAAAAACATTATTCCTGAATATAACCCATATAGTGAGTTTAAATCTTTTGCAAAAAAAAAAACCACAACAAAACCCCTCCCAAAAATACCTTCAAATGACAGGCGGGGTAAGCGAAAAGGTTGACTTTGCCAAAATCATCACAGGAGGCAATCAGGCGTTCATTGTGAGACTTGCAGCATCCGTTGATATCAGTTCCGTCGGCACCCTCTGGCCAGATACCTGTCGCCAGATAGAGGGGAAAAAGTGGTGCGTTGAAAAATATTAAAACAAGGTTACAACAAGAAAAATTTTTTTAAAAGTACTTCAAAATAAAACTCTACAAAACACAGCGACTAATCCCCTCTACAAAGTTGGATCTTTAGTTTTTCTCTCTATGTTGCCTTTAGCAGTTTAAGATGCACCATTGCCCACTGATAACCCACTGATAAGAGCTCCCCAGG
>BMAT01002262.1:81678-94756 GCA_019649035.1 Elysia marginata | reverse complement strand
CCCCCCCCCCCCGCCCCCCTTTTATTGCCTAAAAAAGGAAGATACAAATAAGTACCGGAAATGAAAAAGAAAGACAGGGGAAACTGGAGTACCGGTATGCAGGGTATATTTCAGAAACTGTCAAGGACATCGTCTTACTTCATTTCATATGTACATATATTCAATACATGCAAATTTAGCATTGAAAAACATACGATCTTATATAGTAAAGCAGCTTATGGAAAAGAAATTTTTCCTTTCAGCAATCCTACTTCCTAGCCTAGTATCAATTTAAAACACGGAGATCTTTATAAAATGTAGGGAGGGGTTTGTGGGGCGCGTTATTTATGCAACGTCGACTAAAGAATGCAATATACCACTGGACGGAGAAAAGAATGGTAAAAGAAAGATTGAGACGATGAGAGAATAAAGAGGAAAAATGAGGAGGGGAAGATGAAAAACAAGAAGAAGGAGTGGTAGTCCGTAGTAGTAGTAGTAGTAGTAGCAGCAGCAGCAGCAGCAGCAGCACAAAAAGAAGATGATGAGGAAAAAGAAAAGGAAGGAGAACAGTAGGCCTAATAATAATAATAATAATAATAATAATAATAATAATAATAATAATAATAATAAGAAGAAGAAGAAGAAGAAGAAGAAGAAAAGTGTAGTAAAGGGTAAAGAGCGTTTATCTACTAATATACTCTAAGCTCTTTACATGGATTCCGCGACAGCCCATTAGCAACCAAAGTACCTTCTGAGCTCACAGAGGAGCAGTAAATAAAACGCACCACTTTAGCAATCTGACACGATCTTGCACTGCCTATAGTCGGGTACTCCCTTAACGCGTGAGTGAGACGAAGAAAATGTGTGTAAATAGCTCTTCTCAAAAGTAAACGTCGACTTGCCGAAAGCAGGACTCGAAACCAGACCTCTCAGTCCGAACGCCGAGCGTCTACCACTAGACCAGGACGCCACACGAAGAAGAAGAAGAAGAAGAAGAAGAAGAAGAAGAAGAAGAAGAACAACAACAACAACAACAACAACAACAACAAAAACAACAACAACGCGATATAATGGAGTATAACAAATCATCTAGCATCTTCGAGACTTTCTCATCGACCCAGTAGCCGGCTGTCGGCACAGCACGCTGGTGAGGAGCACGCCATTGTCCAGTCTCCTCAAATTCAATATTTATAAAATCTGAAATTGAATGCAGCTAAGACTATAAGAATCTCAAGTTCTTGCAGTGTACGCCTGTGGGTGTACGTCTGTTTGTTTATCCTAAAAAATAGAGAAAGGCAAACAGAAAATGACTTGAAGAGAAGAAAAATGAAGAAGTCCATATACTTGCAGTACAATCATCATAATGGAATGTATTGTGTAAAGGTTGATAAAATCAGGCTGATTTATTCACTGTGTTCTGATGATGTGTCGCTTTGCCCCCCAAAACACAACGGGCCAGCACTAAACATTGCTAGCTACATTGTATAAATATTCTGCAAAAAGGTCTCAGTGCCACCCTATATAATTGTTCTATCGGCAAACCGCACGACAAGACGCACCAGATAGAATTGCATGTACATCATTACATGTAAATATACGAAGATTTGGTTGTTTGTTTGAATTTTAACGTCTCTTTTCAATTACAAGGTTATATCAGAGACGGCGCTTGGGACAATCGAAAGCGTGCTACCACGCTGTGATGTAAGGAGCGCTTGCATTCACCACACCCAGTCACATTATCCTGACACCAGGCCGACCAGACTTAGCACTAAATCCATAATGTCAGACACCAGGCGGATCAGCTACTAATACCATTTTTAAAGTCTTTGGTTTGACTCGGCCCGGGATCGAACCCGTACCTCCCGATCTCTGAGCGAGTGTCTTTACCGCTAGGCCACAGAGCCGGTATATATATACAAAGAAACAGTCCTTGGAAACCTTTCTTCATGATAGTGTCGGTTGAGTAGATCACGCAACTTTGTTCGTTGGTTTGATAGACAAACAATTTACACAATTAATTCTTGTTTAACTTCCTTTAATTGACAGGAAGAACAAACCTTCCATGGCATGTTATCACGCGTTTTAAAACCCTGTCTTTAGTCCGATTGGTTGGTTGTTTGAATTTTAACGTCTCTTTTGAACTACAAGGTTATATCAGAGACGGCGCTTGGGACAATCGAAAGCGTGCTACCACGCTGTGATGTAAGGAGCGCTTGCATTCACCACACCCACTCACATTATCCTGACACCAGGCCGACCAGACTTAGCACTAAATCCATAATGTCAGACACCAGGCGGATCAGCTACTAATACCATTTTTAAATTCTTTGGTTTGACTCGGCCCGGAATCGAACCCGTACCTCCCGATCTCTGAGCGAGTGTCTTTACCGCTAGGCCACAGAGCCGGTATATATATACAAAGAAACAGTCCTTGGAAACCTTTCTTCATGATAGTGCCGGTTGAGTAGATCACGCAACTTTGTTCGTTGGTTTGATAGACAAGCCATTTACACAATTAATTCTTGTTTAATTTCCTTTAATTGACAGGAAGAACAAGCCTTCCATGGCATGTTATCACGCGAGGTTGGTTGGTTGTTTGAATTTTAACGTCTCTAATGTAAGCCAATGTAGAAAACTTGGCATCCCAAAAATTATAGAGGCAATTCAGAATAACATTGGCACGTCAATATGAACTTCTTTTAAAAGGAAGACAAAACGGGAAAAGTAGACAAAATAAGGACGATAGAAATGGAAGTGTGTGACTGTATGGTAAATAGCAGAAATAGAGAGAAAAAAAAGACGGGTCGAATATTAGAGCGAGGAAACGCGTCAAACAGAGTGGGAGAGAGAGAAAGGGAGAGAGAGAGAGAGAAAGAGAGAGAGAGAGAGAGAGAGAGAGAGAGAGAGAGAGAGAGAGAGAGAGAGAGAAGGGGGTGAGTGTGTGTATACAATGTTACTTTCCTTTCCCTCAATTATTGATTTAAAAGATTATCATCTTTTAACTGGATTTTATGAAAGCACTAAGTGCCAAGAGAGATTACTGCGTAAATTCACATAGATCCGAATGTTGTTTCCCTTTTACTCTACACACTGGCAGCGCCGTTTTTTTTTTTTTGTGTGTGCATTGAAATAATCCTTTAAACCCGGTACTTATGCATCCCTTCTTTATGAAACAGGTAATTGCTAAGCGGTCGTGCCATAGGGAGTACAAAAGGGGCAGATACACGGGTCAGGTTTCTTTTTTTAATTCAGGCGGCTTGAAGGTGTGTACTAGTTTCAGCCGCCCGGTCAATTTTATGTGACACAATAATTATCACCAGCAAAGAATATTACATCCATGGGGGAATCAATTGTGTGAAATACTACAAACGAACATAGTGGGCCGGCATATATTAATGTTATTGTTAACTGTGATCTTTAACACCACCTCATTCTTTAAAAAAACCCACAGCAGTGTTATTTGTAGCATCGTCGTTTAGGGCTGGCTTTCGGACTGAAGTTACACCGGCTATGTGGCATAGCGGTAAAACACTCGCTCATAGATCGGGAGGTGCGTGGTTCGATCCCCGGCCAAGTCAAACCAAGGACTTTAAAATTGGTATTAGCAGCTGATCCGCCTAGTGTCAGGCATTATGAATTTAGTGCTAAGTCTGGCCGGCCCGGTGTCAGGATAATGTGACTAGATGCGGTATATGCAAGCGCTCCTTACATCACAGTGTGCTTTCAATCGCCCCAAGCGCCGTCTCTTATACAACCTTTTAGTTGAAAAGAGACGTTAAATTCAACCAACTAACCAATCGGACTAAAGACGGGCTTTCAATTTCTTGAAAGCAGGTCGAAGTTTAATCTTCAGGGAAGGCTGATATAATGCATTTGACAGCATGCAAGCGATGCCCGCTATTTAATTGCTGCTCCACTGTGTTTTCATAGTTTAAAGTATATAAAATGGTATCAACTTAAAGTCAACACTTTTAAGGGAAACTCTGGCTTAAAGTCAACTCTGTTTGTCAGTCCCTTTTTGTATAATGTATTTCTTTATATTTTTGTCATGGTTAAAGTCAACTCTTGCTTAAAATCAACACATATTTTTAGTCCTGAGATGTTGACTTTATCAGGGTCCCACTGTATGTTGACTTTGTCCAGTTGAAATACGCATGGACAAATCTTAGTTAAAGCATTTTAGTGGATTGAGGGGATATTTGTACATGCTTTTTATTTGACCTTTTTAGATATTCGCCTACGACTTGATGTGTTAGATGCAAGGCTGCACCATTTCGCACTTTGTCAATTTTGATTAACAACAGATTGGAAAGTTTTGAACAGATAATATTGCAGACTTTAAGCAGCCAAAGCAGGCGGGAACGTCTGTGGGTCTATTGTTAGAAACTGGTTTCATTATTATTTATAGTTTCCTTGATCTGCTTTCCCGATTTTCACTTACGCGTAGTGAGACACGGTGCGTGTGCTCAAGGTCTCTATCATGGAAACATTTACGTCTTAATATGGAAATGTCGCTGAGAATATACATAGGCCTAATAAATTTATTATCATTATGCCTATACCAGATCTGCACTCCTCGAAATGGAAAATCAGTATGGTTGAGCGAAAAAATAAGTATTCAGGGTTAAAAAATCTCTATGACCATGTACGGTACCAGTACTTACAAACTCTGACACTTTTTTTTATTAAAACCCTAGCGGTTCAATTTTATTGTGGCCATCATAATTTAAACTGTTGAGGAAAAAAAACTATTAAAAACTACCGTAGAGAATTTCGGTAAATATACTAATAATTTTCAGATTAAAAAAAGAAGATATAAACTATGAACCAACTCATTGACATTTGGCTCCATGGGCTGTACTTGTTAAGCAGTAAAAACAACATTATTCTGTAATAAAAATCAGAAAATCAGTATTTTGGCCCCAAAATTAGTACGTTTATAATAGTAATTTAACCTGTATGAATGGGGCAGGTCTGCTATACCTATGCATGCTAATATAAGTAATAAGGGAGTCATCTTCATTGTATAATTTCCTACAGGACTTAAGCAGTATCAATCACACAAGCCCAATATATTCAATATCATTTTACTGACATATTTATGCCTCATCTTTTGTGATCGATATGAATTTGAATACTTAACCCGTTAGGCGAGAGGAACAAGCTGTTGCGTACTATATCTGGAGCGGAACACTGGCTCTGTGTGTGTGTAACGTGACACTGTGTGAATCAGAAAGATGACCCCCCGAGAACAACGGACTATTAACGGACTATTGGCAGATCAAAATATTGCTGAAGCTGTCCTACTTATTTCCATCAGCACTACCTTGATTAGAGACATAATATTATAAATAATGAAGGTGAGCGAATGTGTACCCTCCCCCGGAATGACTGTGTAGGCTCACACGTGTAAAAATCATCGATTTAATCACAAGGGCAAACCTGTCCTGGTAATTAATGTCAAAAGTAACACCGCTACCGTAGAATAAACTGCTTGCTGTGGAGGATCTCACAATTGATATATGTGTGTGCTTTGATGGTTGATTTAAATAAAAATGGGGGTTGAAACATAAAATGAGAGACCAGCGACAAAATCAATGAAATGGGTAACAGGGTAAAAGTATACATGTAACAAAGATGGGATATCTAGACTGATCAGGCTTAGGATTGAATGCACTGCAGCCTTCTCTTATTAACCTGTTTCTCTCACCGCCAGTCCTACATTGCCCCTGTGCTTATAGCAAAGGTCATGGCATCGAAGGTAGGATACCGATTGGAAGTGATACAATGTATTATCACTAGATCTGTATCACCCCACAATACTCTACATTGTATATCCAACAAAGGCTAGAAATACTATGTACAAAATCACAGTATTTTATTCCCCGTAAATTAATTTTGCTACATCAATTTCCAACAAAGGTGCGAATTTGTAGAATCTACATTTACAAAAAGGGGAATAGAGTATAACTATAATAATAAATTATAGGAGTCTCCAATAGTTGTAAAGCAAATAAACGTGCTAGTCTTGAATTTTCATAATTCGTGTCATTCATAATACCACTTACCAGCAACACATGCTAATTATAATTAAAAATAATTGTGTTAATTTGTTCAATCAGATACATGAGTGTGGTGGATATTACGTCTGGATTATCAAAATTAATGGGAAACTCTAATCTCTTTATGAAAAAAACCCACACAAATCGGCAATGCAATAATTAGTTTTGCACGGAGCTGAACATAATTATTGAGCAACCATCAGTGGGGTTTAAAACATGCATCGAGGTATTACAATTATTGAGTCCTGCAGAAAGTGAGCGCAAACTGTCGGGGTAAGCGCATTGCTATGTCTAAAAGCAGGAAATCAATGTTACCATATTACACATTATTTATATTTCCAATACCCCCCCCCCAAAAAAAAAAAAAAAAAAAAAAAGAAAAAAAAGACATCTGAATGGTGAACTTCATGGAGAGATGTGTGCGGAATCATGATAGAAAGGAACCCAAAACCTATTGCAGAGCTTTAAAAAGAAACCCTCGATCAGTGACTCCAATGAAAGATATGGTACACAAAAAAAAATAAAGGAACCAAAAACCCATAACGCAAATTACTACAGATATAAGGATGGAAAAAAATCAAATCGTGTTTCTATTTTTGAATAAAGGGAAGATGGTGCACAAGATTATGAAAACAAAAATGGAAATAGTGCAACAGAAACATGTCTGAAAACTACTATCGTGTTGAGTGGGTGAGGGAGGAGGGGGTGTGGGGAGACAACTACGAAGGAAAAGCCTTGAAAGCCAGCACGGAGACTCACCCAGGATATCGGAGCTGCTTCGCACTTCATCGTTGCGCTGGAATTTTTCCAGGAAATCCGACATTGACGTCATGGTCAGTAGGTGTGTCGGTGTGGGAGCGTGTGTAGGAGACAGAGTACCAGTGGGTCTAGTAGCTTTATTAAGGGTGTTTGTCTCTATCTGACACTGTATTGGAATGTAACAGAGGGCAAGTGTGTGAGTGTGTAGGCATGCGTGTTTCAGCTGGAAGCCTGCAGGACAGCAAAGGTCAAATGTCAAGATGTTCTCAGCTATCTCATGAGTTCATGATGCGAATTGATGTAAGGGGCTCCTGTTTGTCTTAGATGATAGCGATGATAAGTCAGCTCCTGGTCCGTCGGATCGTTACAGCTCAGGTGAAGTATTGAGAAGATTTGAGTGTTGGTGGTGGTCAGTGGCGAGAAGTGGTGTCTGATCCAAGCTCTCACAAACACTGGTTTCATCTTGCCACTGGAGAATGTACCACCATTTTTTTAAAATTAGGCTTCTGATAAATCACGATGGCTGTCTCCTTGTTATGCCGTATCCAGGGGCTGGAAAGCCCCCTTACTCCCGTCTCCCAACCATGAGAGTGGCACTCACGAGACGGTCAAGATCCAAAGTAAGGTTACTGTTACACACAGGAGAGCACTGTCATCTCACACACTTATGCTACTTAAGCAAGTAACATGCTTCTGTAAAAAAATATAACAACGCTTTTGCTTTGTTCGTGTTAATCACATAACTGATCTGCTTGGAATGATGGGCGATAGGCATGTAAAATTAATTGTTGACAACTCTTTGACTGCGACTAAGCCTATATTATTACTAGCCTATGACTGGCGAATCATTTTGGTCAAAATGCGAAAGTACAGATTTGCAGTTGGAAGCTACCAAGTGAAATTTATTTAAAAAACCTGAATGGTTTAGGCTTAACACCGAACATAACTGTGAGCCCGATCGAAACGACACGGTTATATACTGTATAGCGATTCTTTAATGCTGAAATTAGTTAAAAATAAACGGATGCCATGTGTGTTTTTGATTATACACTTCAAAACTTCACCTCGGAAATGCAGGGGAGAGCCTGTGGCATGTGCGCAAAGAGCATGCGGCGGAAACTGATGGATCAACCTTATGAATGATTCAAAACAGAACTAAACAGACCAGTAGCAGATGGTTAATCTAATCTAATTACTTCTTTACGTTTTAAACAAACCAAAAGGACAGTAGCTGTGGGTGAAAAGCGGAAGGGAATTCTGTACACCAACAACTTCTTTCAGTCTCCGAGAAAAAAAAGACGGGGCAAAATTATATTCCTAGGCTTTGAAGTAGACAGACAAAGGGAGAGAATAAGAGAGAACGAGAGAGGGAGAGAGAGAGATAGAGAGAGAGAGAGAGCACCAAAAAATGAGGGTTAAGAGGGTGTTAAAAAGAGATTGACAATTTTTTAAATACCTTACCCCCCCCCTTTTGTACACTCAACAGCAATTCGCAACAGAAGCTCTGGCGATGATTCCATTTACAAGACTCAACGCCCAGAATGAAGCGTTAATTTCGCTAAGAATTTCGCGTGCGGAAAGATACACTATCCTGTCAGAACATCGTGAGGCACCCGCTTCCGGTTTCAACAGCGAAAAAAAAAACCCAACAAAAAGCTCGTTGTAGTGTACCGCAAAAAGCACGTAGAATCCTAGACACATGCAGTTTCCATTAAATTCGTTGATCATTTGGAGAATTTTTGACGCATAATTGAAGGTTGTTTTTTTTAACCATAAGTTTTTACATAAACATCTTTCGCACCTAAAAAAAAAAATCAAATATTTTGACTGCATACAATTTATTTATTTATTATGGAGGTGGTTCACGTTGTTTGTGCACTAGAACATTATTTACATAATGAACAAAGCAAGTTATGGATAGAGTAGAAATACAACGTACTATACAATGTTACTATTGAAATACTTAAGATAAGACCACAAGAAGGACATTTAAAATTTTGAGCATTTAATGAAAATGATAACAGAGAAAATTTTAACATTCATGACATTTTCAAAAGGAGTGAGTTGGGAGAGACAGACGGTAGGTGGGCAGGTACAAAGGTGAGTTGGTAGATTAATACATGTGGATAGCTAGACAGAAATAGATACATAGAAAGGTAGAGGTATTTAGATAGATTATTACGTACGTAGGTAGGTATGTACATAGGCCTATATTGAAAACGATTTAAAATCATTGTGATTACATGAATATTAACGCAACTGATGCTTCCAGCAAGGTGAGAGATTAAACATCTGGAACCTTCTATTTCTTTGACGTCTTAATTCCATTACTACTATGAAACCTGGAACGGACTTATGACAGAGGAAGGGTGGAAGCTGGATATGTTCTATTTTGATATTCCAACTTTTAGCGATGGTTCCCCCCATTAAGCTGTCCTTTATGCAAATTCAGATGGTGATTTGGTATTTAATGGCCTCTAGAGTTAAGGGCATTTCGGTTGATAAGCTGCTTTATAAACCGCTCTTTGCTTTCGAATTTTCCATTCCCACTTCCCTTGCAGTACTAACACCTAAGCCTTGCCTCGCTCTGACATTGCGCATTACATAAACTGATCGTATGCTATGTGTAAGTGACAGTGTAGTTGCCAATAACAGTGAACCCTGATCCTTCTCAGAAACCAATACGATGTGATCACAACATGATGGTTATATCGATCCGTGCTGAGAGACTATAAATTATTCAGCTGCAAGTGGTGAAGTGCGCTTACATTGTAAAACTTATATAACTCGATAAGAGAGAAAACACACGGGGGTACATAGTAATGTCATGCTGAGTTGCGGGAAAGGGGGGGGGGAGGAGATTAACACTTTAAAAAATGTTGTAGACCAAATTATTTAATTGAGGCCGCAACCTAAGTCCATTTAAGCCGTGGAATAAAAACATTTCCCACCTGTGCCTCTATTTGAATGTCGTCGCTAGCACAGTGAAGCGGCTCTACCACAGAATGTGTGAAGATACTTGACATTTATAGGAGAGCTCTTCATCTTGCCAACACTTTGACGATAATTAAAATTAACTTCTGGGTTCGATTTTCGCTGCATCGAAATTTGTAGAATAGCCCTACTTGAAAAAATGCAACAGCTGTACATGAGTGAGACGGGCCTGTAATGTTCATTGCACAAGCCAAACTGCGTAATACAGCATGTGCAATATCGAAAATGCACTTCAGATAGACATGTCTTCCGTCATCTTCTCACTTGTACAGGATATGTTAGCTCGGGGATTAACTTGTCTAAAGTCCTAGAAGTTATTAAATTTGCTAAATTCATTTTAAAATGTTTAAAATGGTGCCAGATCGACTGATTTGGGCGCACATTCGTGAACAAATCCTAGAGATAAAGCCACATATAGTTAAAATAAAATTGGACGAGGAGTTCACAATTCAAAGAGCATTCAAGGCAGATATGCAGCTATTTTCTCACTAGTACATATATTACATGAAATATTAATTCAGAGATGATTCAAGATATTAAATCATTAGATTTGACTTTAAAAAACTATACTCATCTTTCTTACTAATTCATAGATGCAAGGCCATAAAGCCATGGCTGATGTGGTAGACAAGCAGTATAATTTTAAAAAAATGTTAGAACTAAATAAAAAAAAAAACTGCATAGCTCTCACATTTCTATTTGTGATGATGCAACAGCAATTAGAAAAAATGATGATTTATCTGAAAGAACCATAATAAATATAAGATGCTTTTGAAAATAAAACAAAACAAAACAGAAAAGCGCCATAAATGCGTCAATGGTAGTAACTGTTCTGTGAGTATACCATTAAAACAAAACAAAAAGTATAAAAAAAAACAAGAAGACTCCTTTAAGGTAAGGTACATGCAGTACCTGGTAACAGGGCGACGTCGTAAGCTACAACAAAAGATGGATTGAACTAAACTACCTGCAATGATTTTCAAAGTTCTCCAATAGCCAAAATGGGTCGTCCATCTCACAATAAGGACTTTAAGCAGAAACGCGTGAGCATGACGTGAACGTCTGTGGGTCTATTTTTAGAAACTGGATTCATTATTTTTGGAGTTTACTCGACCTATTTTTCGATTTTCACGTACGCGTAGTGAGACACGGTGCGTGTGCTTAAGGTCTCTAATATAAGACGAAATATCACAATCCTCAAAACGTGTGGTCACATGATCCAACATCTAGAAAGCAAGATAACACAAAAGGCTGTAGCGATCAGAATCGATGTAAGGAGCAAAGCAGGCAAGAGAATACAGCGCCTCAGACTTCTCAAGTTCTCATTAGCAGCAAATAGTTTGATAGGCGCGTTGGTGTAGTGAGTGTTTGAAATAGGATTAATTGATCTTCAGTAATCTAGACTTTGCTACATAAAAAAAAACGTGAAAAAAAGCAGTTAACTTTTAAAAAGATCCTTTGACCTATCGTGAGAAACTTCAGGAAAGATATAAATATGAGTGCGAATGGAGTGAAGGGGTTGGAGAAGAATTATAGTTTATTGTAAAAACATGAAAAAGGTTTGAGATCCTTGATTCTTTTTCCTTTTCAAACGCACCGTCAGTATATATTATAATTTATTGTAGATCTTTCACTCTCTCTCTGCCTTCAGTGTCCTCAATTCTAATCATCTTTAGAAATCAAATTTACACTAGAACCAAAACTATTAGAAAAGAATGTATATACAAAATTACCTAAGAGAGGAAACCAATCGAAATCGAATTTAAAAGAAAACAAAGAAAACCTAGTTGATCCCAGGGTCGAGGGGGAGGGGGATCGTGGGTGTCTCCACCAGAACTTCTACGTTCAGGTTGCCATCAACAGTGAACGTGTAAGGTGCAGGCTACTTCGAAAAACACAATGATCGCCACGCTAGGCAACCCTTACTAGGGTTGCTGCCGAGCTTTTCGTGACAGGCCATAGCAATGCATTTAGTTTTAGCAGGAATTTATGGATCTCGATCTAGACCTATCTTACCACTGATCTTGACGTCTAGGCTGAAGTTAGCGAGAAAGCTACAGGTTTTGACAGGTTGTAGAAATAGGACCATTCCTGGGAGGATGACAAGCCAGCAGACCCTGGTGTTTTCTAGGTCTGGACGGTCTGCTGGGCTAGAAGAAGACAAGTATAGTGTGTACACTACACTGGTGGCTACCATCGATTCCTCGGTCTTGTTATAAGATCGAAGAAAAGAAATTACAAGTCGGATGAAGAAGGGAAGAAATGATGATGTTACATGATTTTTGAAAAAAAAAAGGAAAAGGAGGGCCAGAGGGCGGAAAAGAGTTAAAGGGTGAAAAGACTGAATATAAAACTAGAGAAGAAACGATAATAATAGATCTTCTTCACAGCGAATGGGCAGCATGCCAATTGCGTTCTGTACATGTCAGTACCATCATACCACAACAGCAGAAGACATTTGAGATTTCAAGATCAAAGGAAAAAATGGCAAGGAAAGATATAATTTAAGTAACTGTGACACTTTCAGGAAAGATTGAATTTTTAAGGGGCGTTCATGATTTGTATAGATCTGAAGTTACACCCCATCCTCATACACATACACATAAAAATTAAAAATACGTCCTTAAAAACCTAAATTATCATAAAATTTTATAAGAAACTAACACCAAATTGAAAAAAAAAAATAGAATAAAAAAAACCAGCATATAAATATAGACTTTTTGGATATATATATAGGTTCACCACCTAAGGTGTATTCTGCCTTTTTTTTTATCCTAACGTTCTTTACATGACGCAAAAAGAGCAATGGCAGCACGTCTTACGTTTTTGTGTAGACAATAGAGACCTTTAGCACACGCACCGTGTCTCACTACGCGTACGTGAAAATCGGGAAAGCGATCAAGGAAACTATAAAATTAATGAAACCAGTTTCTAAAAATAGACCCACAGACGTTCCCGTCATGCTCACGCGTTGGCTGCTTAAAGTCTGTATTACAGACTTTAAGCAGCAACGCGTGAGTATGACGCGAACGTCTATGGGTCTATTTTTAGAAACTGGTTTCATTATTTTTATAGTTTCTCAATCTGCTTTCCCGATTTTCACGTACGCGTAGTGAGACACGGTGCGTGTGCTAAAGGTCTCTATTGAACGAGAGAAAGGAGCCCAAACAGGCTAAAATAAATACAACGGTTTATGAAAATGCATGAGAGTTAGTTCAAATAAAGAAGACTGACAATGGTTGCGACAGAAACAGCAGAGAGAGAGAGAGGGGAGAGAGAGAGAG